>JAMZAV010001192.1:0-177589 GCA_024449915.1 Sweltsa coloradensis
GAAATCACCCTTCCAAAAAATAGATCTAGGCAGTACACCTCCATAATTACAGCATCTCGAAAAGCTTGGCAAAATAGAATTTGCGATTATTAATTTAACGTAATAGTTTATCCAAGTTCTTTTTTCTAATTAATTAAACGTAATAACATGCAAATCTATTTGCCAAGCTTTTCGAGGATGCTGTTATGGGACACTGTACGTTTATGTGGAAGGGTAGATGAGCTTGGCCCTTTTTTAGATCTCATTCCTTTTGAGTGTGTAAGGTTTGGCTGTATTTCTACAAGTTTTTGTTATGTGTGTGATCTCATTACTTTTTCAAGTTCCATTACAAAATTATTTGCTAAAATATAATATTTTATCAAAGTTGATTTTAATTCTATGGTATTAGCAGTAACAATATAGGATGTAAAATATCTAGACCCGGATTCATGTACATCCTGGGTATAGGTGGTATAACCATGGTATAACGACGGTATAAGGACTGGACCCCAATTCTTGAGTTCGTGGGAGATGAGTTGAAAAACGCAATTTGAAAACGAAGTCGTTTTCGTTTTCGAAGGAATTGGTATTCTTGAACGGTATCGTGGAAAACGTCATGGGTTGTGAGTTGAAAGCATTGATATTAATTAAACCCCTATAGTAGGCTAGATTAGCAGTCTCCTATACCTCCGCACAGGCGCGAGCGTGGCAAATTGAAGACTCAACCGGCCCATTTCAAGATGGCGATTTGGTGTTTTAATTTATGCTTTTTTAATGCAATAAAGTATTTTACTGGATTGTTTGATATGGTTTTAGCTTGTGCAGCATGGTATTAAACAAAAGAAACAATACGAAGTGATTGCATAAGGGAATTTAGTAATCATTTGGTGTTAAAGGCTAGTATGCTTACCTGTCAACCTGGCGGCAATCTTGAGAACTATTTGACCACAAATCGCTCCCATTTGATTAACATGTAAACTGTCATTTTAAGATGGCTTCTAATTGTACCGGAAGTGGACCACCGACTGCTGGTCTAGCCAATTATATAGGATGTCTATGGTTGAAAGAGTATCACGAAATCCAAACACTTTAAAAGATTTGCGTATTGCAAAGAGCTCGAAAAAGTTCTATATTTATTCTAGATGGCAGTGCCTTCATAAACGCGGGCCAATCGAAAGACAAGTTGTATGAAATGATTTGATTGTTGCAATTATGTAAACAAACAGTTGAGCAAGTTCATATCAGAACTATGTTGTGCTGGCCTAGGGTTGGCTAGGCTTGTCAAACATGTAATGTAAGTAATAATTTTATCTAGTCCTATAGCCAAATGGAACTTTAGACCTACACTTTTGCATTATAAATAATTTTCCACATCTGGGCCTAGGCCAGGGACGGTTTCTGATTTGTTTTATGAGAGTATAATGACACCTTTTCTCGTTCCACACAAAGAAGAAAAATTTTAAATGTCCGCCATTTGTTTACGTATCGCACTTTCCCGCCTAACTCTGCTTATACCGTCAACAAGTGTCAAGTAACTATGGTTACTTGTTGATTATATGCCAAGTGTTTAAGGCTTATTTTAAAACCTTTATTTGGAAGCATTCCAACAAACTTTTTCAACTTTTTTTTCAAAAGAGACTATATTTCTATAACCTTAATGTCCATGTAAAATATGAACATTGTAGCCCCACCCGTCTGGTCAGAATCGCGGGCCGACGTATTAGATGTTAGCAGTAGCTAGCAGTAGCTAACATCCTTAAAGTGATTTTGAGCATGTTTGAAGACATTTTTCACCAAGAAGGAATGGTCGTACCCCAATAAAATTTGGCATGTGTTGTCAGGTACCTAAATCCCCTCGATTGTGATAGTTTTCAAGTTCACATCACGTTACATGACGGCTGGGTAACACCTCGAAATCACCCCAACTCTGCTTGGTGTATAAGGTGCTTGAGTGTGTAGCGCACCGCGGCTTGGCTGCGGCGCCCTAACGGGCACCTAGATAATACACTGCTAGACCTATATAAAAACTTAGCTAATTTTGTTTTAAATTAATTACTTTGGTTCTCCTATATAAGATTAATTGGGCATTGATAATTAATTACACACTCTTTCTTAATCTACATCATGTGTTTCAAAATGTCGATAAATAAGTACAACATTCCGAGTTTCACTATTATTACCTGTTATAAAATTAAAATGTAAATGTACTAAACTTTGTATGCTGACATCAAATTTCTTATTTTGTGTTACATTACATGTATTATGTAATCTGATCTTTTCTGTTGGACTTCATTATGAAGAGTTTTTAAATTAATGTTGTTTGTTTTGTTTGTCACTTTTAATTTCGAAGTATAATAACACATGCCAAATAAAATCCATATATTCTTGGGGTTTCTCGAACTGCCGTATAGGTCCTTCTTTTATAAATTATTGACGAGGCAGCAGAACACTATATACCTCCGAGTTGGTAACAGTTTGAGAATAAAACCTTCTTTTACATTCTAGCCTACACTAATACTCAGGTACGAAAACTTCACATTCATAATCGCACTTATTGTAAGATACACACAGACTTTGATGAATAAACACTCGTATTTTATGTAGTGGTGTTTGTTTGAAAGTAGTTGTGTCTTGTGTTTTTACCTTCAGCCTCTTTAACTTTCCAAACCTCACAAAATATGTGGTAGCTGTATTCATTTAATTGCTCACAAATTCTTCAAATAACTCACCTCAAGAGTCAACGAGTCCAGCAACTAGCAAGTAGCTTTGCTATGCAAGTAATCGTCCCAACAATCCGCTGACCAGATGGAGAAAAAGATTGATTCCGTTTCACATCTTGAGGCCTTTGTTTGTAAATGCGCTCTGCTGTCTCAAGTCGCAGGTCATGAAAGAAGAGCTAGGACAGGTTCTTGTCGAGAATGCTACCGAGCGAACACCACGCTACAAACAAACGCATAAAGATGACTTCTCTGAATTGGGGCAATAGGAAATATCTTCCGAGGTCGATTAAAGTTCAACCGAAATCAAAAGATTCAGAGCGACGTTTCGTACTCGAAAGGCGAAACATTCTTGTGGTGATGGCCCATAAAGATTGTATCAGCTGCGATGCATGCCTTTGCATCACCATCAGATAACCAGCTGGGTTATTCATAAAATACGTTTTTGTTTTCTTTACTTATAACGCTAGATTATACACCGTACGTATTTTTGCATTTCATTTGTCCATTGTAAGTTGTAACTCGACTGAAAGTGTTGCCTTCATTGCCACAGTGTCTTGTAACCAAAAGGTAAAAATATTTTTGGAAATTATTTTTTTTGGAAAACTCTGTGGATGTATTGGTTATTGACATCGTGTATGTTCAATGTTGATGGTGTTTGATATTAAATTTAAAAACAAACTTATGAAATACGAATTATTACCACCGAACAAGGAAAATTCAAACTGTGTTCAAACAGTTCTGTGACTGAGTGGGTAGACTCCAAATACGAATGTATTTATTATTTAAACTAGATCCAATTGCTCGTTGGTCTTGTGGTTAGCGTATCTGCTTCCAATGCAGAAGGTCCAGGGTTCGATTCCCGCTAAAGTCAGAAGTTTTTTAACTTCTGATTTGGACTTCAGTCCATCAGTTCGTGTCTTAGGAGTTTGTAAACGGTGACTTTGGAGCCGTCCTAGCAACGAAGCACATAATAAATTTCAGAGTTGTTCTGAATCGGCCTTGTTGATTCTGGCGTTGATTCGCGGGTGTTCGCACTGTCCATACCACTGATTGCTATATTTCCTATTAAAAATATCGATCTTTGGTTGGTTATCGCTCACTCGTCGATTGCGTCGGGGCCTGCAGGGTTGGCTTGGTCGCTTTGATTTAAAGTCCCCCACTGAAAATCAGTTATATAACTGAGTGGGTAGACTCTAAATAAAATTTATTTTATTTATTTATTTATTTATAATGTGTATGTTTGTCCCTCACATTCGCAATGTAGCATGCTATGCTTCAACACACACAGAGCTTAGATAGTACGTTGTATGTCGTAATTGTTATTACTACATCGTTAACATCAACTAAACAAGTTGGACACGCTTAGATAATGTTCAGGATACAAAATAATCCCAGTAATTTACTGCGTGTATTTATTGTCAGTGAATACAGAATGTAGTGAAGTGACGTATATTCAACATCAGCTTATGCAAAACTAATATATATTTTGGTTCAACCTGCTAACGGTTTTAGTTATACCATCTGATCACATGATCACAGAGATGGCTTAGTTGCTTTGTTTCAATGTTCCCCTACTGAAAATCAGTTATATAACTGAGCTGGTAGACTCTAAATATGATTTTATTTTAAATCCCAGTTTCCACACGTCCATTTTCTGATATTTTCTCAACAAATTGCAAACAAAAAAGTGTATCCCTCCAGAGTAACCAATTAATACTGAATGGTCCAGTAACCGTGTTTTCTGTTGCAGACACACGGGAGACTGGCTTCGTGAACGCCATTGCGGCTGCCGGGGTCGTGTTCACGGTAACCCGCGCCTGCACCATGGGAGACCTCATAGGGTGCAGTTGCGACAAAACAATCAAAGGTAGGTCATGTTTTATTTATTCTTTCTACTTTGTAGTTTTTTAACATCCGCGGAGGAAGTAGAATTCTTTACTTTGTTTCTTGCTCATGTTATAATATCTCTTCACTTACTATATTAATATATTATTTGTATATAAAATGTCTCGCTTATCGTTGTACGACACCAATAATTTCATCCAAGTTTTCGAACAGCTTGTCACTGACAACTAAATGTTGTTTTCACAAAACTATGTACTAAATAAAATTGCCTTCATTAATTTCCTTAAAAATATTAATACTTAATTAATGTTTAATGAAATGTTAAAACAAGCAAATGAGGTTCGAGAGCATTGATGTAAAATGACAAAAATAATCTAATCAATCATGTTTAAATAAATCAATTGCCATCATATTAAATTATGATTCACTAGTAATAAGAAATGATGTCATCTTTTCTTATGACGGATGTTATGACAACGACAGCCGAATGTAAATCGTAATAATTAGTGCCAGTATACGAGATTTCTCTTTCTTAATGCTTGTTATTTTAACTTAGACCCATAATTTAATGCTCCTTTATATGACTGAATCATGCGTAAGAGTCACCTTGCAAACCTATTGTACGACTCTGCGGTTACTACTTGTAGGTTTGTAAGACAAGAGTCCGGAAAGGAAATAACCATATTGGCACACGAAACAATTCATTCATCAATTTCTTCGAATGAAATCCACGTTTAGCATGGTAAAACCCAAGACTCAGTCAGACGTGGGACGACTTCTCACTGAATCAATGATTCATGATCATTGGGCTATGAATCTAACTTTAATTGATCGTTTAGATGCCTTTTAGCGAACGTACATTCATCATATTTTAGAACAATGTATTTCTTAAAGTGGAGTGTATAGTTCCTGGTACTCCCATCAAGCACGCTGCCCCCTATAAGTGTCTCATCCGGTTAGTGCCGGAAGCGTCAGGTAACTCATCAGTCATCATCAAACCAGATATTAAATCTTGCAAGTCGAATCCCTATGCATAATAAAAAGTAAGATTACTTACGAAGAATAAAATTATTTATTTGACCCGGCACCTCCACCAAACTCATGAAGTTTATTTGTTTTGTGTTGAAGTTCGTCTTATAACAATAAGATGTGACTAATCGTGAATTCAGATAATTCATGTATATTCCATAACTATTATATTCAAAATCAAGGGCAGTCAGTAAATAAAGTATATTAGGAAAACCCGGCACCTCCACCAAATACTCTTATTTTTTTATAAAAACTCCAACGTCGTTAGAATAAGTCTACTTGTTGTGTGCAAGGTAATATCAAAACACAGGAAAGATAAAATAATTTGTTACTAGTGCACACACGCCCTATACTCGGGTACTGACCAGGTGGGTCTTTTATCAATTCTATAACCTGTACAACATTTTTTTTTAAACTTGTCGTTATTTCGTATTTTAATTGCAATACTTATTTGTGTTTATTTATTTATTTATATATATTTGTGTTTTAATGATGTTGTTGTAATATTACTATTTCAAATATTTACTTAACTGTAGTTCATTGTTGTGTCTGCATCTATGTAATTAGATTTATTTAGTTGTCCTCCTTTGTGAATCAGTTTTTTAACTGAATAGGATAGACGTTAAATAAATAAAATTAAAATTAAATATCTAACCTAATTCAGACTTTGAATGGTTTTATTTATGATTTGTTTATGTTTTAAGTATAACATTTAAATTGATTTATTCTTCAAACAATGCACCGATGAGTTTAAGTAGTAGTCACACAAGTAGTCATTGACAAAAGTAATACCTTGTGGTGTATATAATGTGCTCATCAAAGTAATAACATGCTGTGCGCTTACTTAAAACCACGTACGCGCACACGCACACGCTAACCTATGTACCATACAGATCCCTATAAGTAAGACCCGGCGCCTCCACCAAATTTGAATTATTTTCACAAGCTTAACCCTAGCACGTATAATTTGTGTACAGTAAGCGAATTCAAGTAAATAAATGTATACAATTATTTGGTAATTCCTCATTTTGCCTTTCAGATAAGTAAGTGCGTAGTGTTTACACTGTTCAGTATAATATGAATTAATACCAATGTGTCGGGACTTCTCTTCTGCATTGTGCCCTAACGTCATTAATTAATTCACTTTGTTAATTTCAGTTTGTTAGGTTGTGTGTTTTAGATATTTAGGTCACATTTTCGAACATGTTGTTGAATTATCAATATTTTTAGTTCAACTTTAACTCAGCGTGGTATTTCTTACAATCCTATGTTTTCTCCAAATGACTTTAGAAGTTCTGACTCGCAAATCTTTCTTCTAAGCCGTATTAAAATGTGCGTTTATGCCATCGTCCATTCATGTCACACACTTTCAAGCACTCTTATTGTTTTCTTTAATTGTATACAATCATGTATTGTTTTTTAGTGAATTTATTGTAATGTAGTGTTATTATGTTTAGTATAGGTTGCAGCTTGCTATATACACTAATTGTGAGTGGGGCTATTTTATGCTCTTCTCTAGAAACCTTAACTCATTTTGTATACATGCAATCGTGACGACAGATGCGTCGATGATCGTTAAACAATATTATCAATCTTTGTAGGAACTATAAGTTATGTTGAAAATATAATTACAGCAATAGGTTTTATAGAAGTCTGTTGTTTGGAATTTGGATTTCATTTCGTGTTAATTTTTTGTATTTATGTTTTTATTTTTTTACATTCCACGTTTATTTTTATACAAAATGACTCAAGATAATTTTAACGTACTCATATTGTATTTTGCAGGCCTGAATAAATATTCAGTCACATTTAAAAACTAATTCAACAATATATCATAGTTTATAAATTAGTTTAATTTCGATTAGATTATGAAAAACACTGAACTAGTGTTTGCCGTTACGTATAAGGTAAGAGCGTGTACTAATGCCCTGCAGGCGGGAGTCGCCTCGTGTCGATGGGTGGCGGGGACCACTCTTCGCCCGGCACCGGCACCGGGGCGGACGGGGACTGGGAGTGGGGGGGATGCGGTGGCGACAACGTCAACTTCGGGTATCGCAAGTCCAAGGACTTCATGGACGCCCCCTACAGACGTCGCAGCGACATCAAGACCCTCGTCAAGCTGCACAACAACGACGCTGGACGTCTGGTAAGAGACAAAACCACTGCTCGTATATAACTACTTTTAGTTGAGACAGATGAAAGATTGAGTACTTTTTTCAATATGAGTAATATATGCGCTATATGATTCAAAATTTCAGCTAACAAGAATATGAAGTTAGTGATGAAATTCAATTTCGCGTGCAAGTACAGACTTGCCGATTGTTTTTATTCGGTATCTCAACAAACTCTGTAAAAGAAACTAATTCACGATACTGATGCGCTGATTGTCAATGACTGCGTAAGCCCTAAGACCCCTCCCCCTTCATACTCCTCTCATTCTAAGCTTGACGGCTCTTCCAGAAGTTCCAGCGAAACCTTGAAAGGGGATTTTTTTTTGGATTTGGTATGATTTTCGAATTTAAATAGATTTTATTGATATTGAAATTTGCTCTTGAGAATTTGTGTGTGTGGTTTCAGGCGGTGAAGAACTTCATGCGCACCGAGTGCAAGTGTCACGGCCTCTCGGGTTCCTGCACCTTGCGCACGTGTTGGCGCAAGATGCCCCAGTTCCGCGACGTCGGCAACCACCTGAAGGAGCGCTTCGACGGCGCGGCCAAGGTGATTCCGAGCAACGACGGCCACAGCTTCATGCCGGAGGGTCCGACGATCAAGCCTCCGGGTCGAGCGGACATCGTGTACTCGGAGGACTCGCCCGACTTCTGTCGCCCCAACCGCAAGACTGGCTCGCTGGGGACGCAGGGGCGCCAGTGCAACTCCACCTCGCCCGGCGTCGAGGGGTGCGAGCTGCTCTGCTGCGGTCGCGGGTTCGACACCAAGCAGGTCAAGGTCAAGGTCAACTGCAAGTGTCGCTTCAAGTGGTGTTGCGAGGTGACTTGCAGCACGTGCACCGAGCGTCGTGCTATCAACACCTGCCGCTGAGGGGGGTTCACCGAGTGACAACATCTTGGAATATCCGCGGAGCCACCGGGTGTCTTTCAAAGGCTGTGCTGCATTGGCTTGCAGAATCGAGACGGAGAGTTTTAATCATGTTTATTTCCTATTATCTACTTGGTGTTGTGGCTGTAAAACATGCTGAACATGCTTCTCCAATAAGATATTCAATCGCTGTGCATCGTCCAGCGAGATTAGACGGGGCTAGCCGTGTCTTGCGCATGGGCAGAGCGAGAGCGTGCATGTCATGTCTGCTGGGTGTGTGATGTGTGTGTGTGTGAGAGAGAGAGAGAGAGCACACGAGAGTTATGTCCAACCTGCTGGGTGTTGAGACGTGAAATATATTTTATTTGTTTTTAACTGTTCTCTGTATTAAATGATGTGATGGAGCGCAATAATTAATGTAACTATTTGACCATCTCACTTGATTGTAACAAGTAATGGGCTCATTTATTTGAAAGGGAGCTGCTTCAACAGCGTGTGAAATATACTCAGCTGCTTGTGCCAACTATGTATCATAGAACCAAGGTCTTCCTTAGAACGCATTGCCTGTTGACTATACCTGTAATATCTCAATCTCTGTCTGTAATATTATTGTGCCTTATATTTATGAAAACTGCTTAAACAATTTATTTTGTATAACTTTGAGAATGTTCATTTTATTAATACAACTAACCGTAAGTTTTATGCTTGGTTCAAATGTATTAAAACGTGAAGAGATGATAAACAAGATTTCGAAGATTGGCTTCATTCCATTTCTTTACTTCACCCATGGAGTCCATCAATTCCCAAATCACCGAGAAATTCGTCTAGCTATAAAACGTATGAGCTGATGTTTCAATATTCCAGTACAGATACACATGTTACACGCAATCGAGATGAAAAATAACGTTCATTTTGTTTTTAATATGATTAGTAAAGTCTATTTGAATAAATTAAATTAATTTCAATATCTTTTTGGGGATTTAAACATAATGTTTTCATTCATTTGACCTTGACGCTTGGTAGCCAATACCCTTTTTCACCACAAGTTAAAAATCGTTCTATATCCTCTAAATTGTTACAAAGTCAGTACCTCGTCGAGAATACTAATTTATAAAAGATCCACTGTGGACTTATTCTGATTCCAATTTCAAATGAGAGATTTACGTGCTTACTGAATTAAAAAAAATAAAAGATTAGATTCAACTTATTCAGATTTTCTCCGCTCTTGGGAACACTAACACATCTTGGTGAAAATACTTTTTGTATATGCCCGCATGCATGTATAGGATACATATTATAGACTCTCAGTTTTACCCGGAGTGACCCTTTTCAGGCGACTTTCTAGCTTACACGGGTATTGAGGTGATTAAGAATGTATACTATAAAATACAGTTTAAGAGGACTCTCCACAACGACTGAAGAAAACTTTGGAAAACACTTTGAATCAGGATTATTGAAATTAATTTATCTGCAATCGAACCTGCTACCACCCGAATCAGAGCCGCATGCGTTATCTGTCGGTAACAACAACATTCAAGCCAAGCAACCTATGCGTACCGAACTAATGGAACGATATTAATTTAACAAGTGTATTACACAATACTTTGATCTCGATATTCTAGATGTATGATGAAGCCACATTAGCTTGTCTGGCATGAAAGCTACTTCATTAATCATGAACAAGATCAGACCATTAATAATTTGTATTGTGTGTGCGGTAACTATAAATCTATTCATGAACGTGTGATTTTGAAATGTGTACCATTTTCAGTAAAGTTTTTTCTTCCATAATACAATTATTATTTGATTGTAAAAGTTGTGTTACAACTCAATTTATTATTGTTATCACTGAAACCTGAGTAATTATTTTATTTATTTAACCTTAATAAATTACAACTGCAGCCTTGCATTAAAATGTACAATACTCGTCAAGAAAAGTATTATGAAATTAAACTGGAATACGTCTAGAAGTAGGTTTGTTTGGCTATAGTGTTGGACTCTGTTCTTACTACAACACCTACCACCTGGGCCGGCGTTATATACTATCTTCGAATTTTGTATTTTCCTTTCATGAATTACCTTATTCTTCTGTAACGTTAATGAAATCGACAGTAAACACGACTTTCAAATAAATACAGTTGTCCGTTAGAGACTTAATTACAAACAGACATGTATAATCACATTTTCCACACACACTCTTTAGAAATTCGTCCTGCGCTAGTACATCTTACGAGGAAATGTAAATTACATCCTACACCTGGTAAGTGAGAAGTATGTGAGTACGTGTGAAGCCGCCGGAAGCCGCATATCTTAAGATACGTTGATAACATGATCGCATAATTTACAATATCCACGAGTGCGACCATATTCTCGATTTCTCCATTTCTTTATTCGAGAAACACTCAAAGATGTAATTGATTTCATGGAAATAAAATCAGAAATAACAAAATCCTTCTCAGACGGGTATCGAACCGGGTCAGCTGATTAATTTATTTTAATTTCGGGATTGATTTCCATAAAATTCCGTATTCATTTTTATCATTTAACACTGTATTTTATATTATAATTTTGTGACTAAAGGCATCTGAAAGGTAGTAGGCCATACTCAATGAGCGAAGATACAATGCGCATGTGCTTGGGCATATAAACACTAATACACATAGGCCTAACAGTGCATCCACCTTTCATTCTATTCACAAGAGGTCTAACCATTGGTCCATTATCTACAACTTTATTAATATTTCAATCTGTTTCGGACAAACTCATTCATCTGTTCAAGCACTTTAGCAGTAATTATTTCTTCTCTCACAAGTAATTACCAACCTCTTCTTCTCGTTCAATTACGAAGCATGTTGCATGTTCAGCGAACACCCGTAGGCCTACTGAAGATGCAGCGGCTACTCGTTTTATCGCCTTGCTCACTCGATGCACACCGCACTTGCGAAGTACTTTACGAACACGCGTGGTGTTGTACTTGTCGCTCCTGCAACTAGGATTGCCTCGTCTACACAGGTCAGAAACTATACGTATATTGCAAGGTAAATACGGGATTTAGTACGGATAACAATCTGACAATATTACAACAAACTTTCAAAAAATATTTTAGTTGGGCCCTCATGTTTTATATCTGAGTTTCTATAGTATAAATATCTTACTCATAGTTTATTTATGTAAGGGAATAATTTCGAAAATAAACAAGCCAACATACCCTATCTCACGTGTTAAATTATCGATCAAAAAGCAAGAATAGTTATTTTCAGAATTTGACAAGTGGGAATTACGATGAAGTTGCAGGGCAAAGAACATGAAAAGCAGGGGAAAGAGAGGAAGTCAAGGAGTCGACCAAGGAGGTATGAATAATGTAAGGAGACAGCATGCGCTATCTGTGGCTATACAAATGAACGTGGCCGTTTTGAACGTCTCTGATCGAGTTTTTCGCAGTATTTGCTGCTTCTCGTTGGTGCTGACCAATATGGCGGCTAC
The DNA here is from genome assembly GCA_024449915.1 of Sweltsa coloradensis. Lineage (NCBI taxonomy): Eukaryota > Metazoa > Arthropoda > Insecta > Plecoptera > Chloroperlidae > Sweltsa > Sweltsa coloradensis. The sequence continues at coordinate 12,093 of JAMZAV010001192.1, forward strand.
TAAAACATAGAGTTTTTCGCAGTATTTACTCCTTCTCGTTGGTGCTGACCAATATGGCGACTACTATGGCGGCACTGAAACAGCTGGTATTATACTTAATACGTTGATAATAACTCTTGTATTAATGAGATAGAATAATAAATGGGTGAAATGTAATTTTTGTTGATGTGCTGCGTTTTTGTTTGTTTTGGAATGTTCATAGCTTTGACAAAGAGCTTTAATAATACCGACGACCTTGCTTTGGGTTCGAGGCTTTCGCCGACCACCATTGTCGTTCAAAGTGGCTATGGTTTTGACGACGCCACACTGCCTCCTTACATTATTCCTTCCTCCTTGGGGTCGACCCCCAATTTGTGCTGGACAACATTTTTAAAAGAACTTTCTTAGATGGTCGTGGAAAAATACGATCTTCGCGCGAAACTGTCTGAGAGTGAAATCCCACCTCCAGCCCCACCCTGCACGAGACTGTGAGGATGTAGAATGTAAATAAACTGTACTCCTGCTCCTGTACACTCGTGTATACTGTACTGTACAAAATAAAATAAAGAACGTTCCTAAACTGTACCCTATCTACCAAATCCATCCCGACCGGGGTTCGAACCCGGGTCTTTCACATTCCAGGTAGGTCCCTTAACCAAATAGATCACCGGAGACGGTTTTATATAATATATATTGATCGTATTTCAAGACTTGTACGGCAATTATGCTAAGTATGTAAGTGAGCATTTGTTGCTAAAGAAATAAAACGCATTTTGAACTTGAATTTGAACTTCTGAATTGTAGTTGTATTATAGATTTGAATTGATGGAACAGTACTTAGTAAGTTCTGAATTGTATTAAATATTAACAATTCCACCGACGGAAGTGTTTCCCGAATAACCAAATCGAGAAATCTACTCTATCTATATCCTATAAACACTAGCAACGAGAGACCACCCTCAGCACATGCAATTGAGGTTAATTTGATTTTATGTATCGCGTCTTTTACTTTACATGAGTATTTAAAGACTATCACAACAATCCACTTTGTGTAGGATTCGAACCCACTTCCGTTGGTTTCAAAAGTTTCGAATACTACTCCTCTTCCCATTAGTCGTTACTTTAAACTTTTAGGTGTTAATTAGATTCTCTCTATAATACAGCGTTCGTTCCTTACATTCGGGAAATAACTATTCATTTTCCATTTTATTCGAATTTACGGCCATTTACTTAAAACAGCAAACACCAACAATTTTTATGAAAATATCTCTGATAGAGTCATGGCATATTATTTCTAAACAACCTACAAGTTTCGATTTTTGGGAGAAATTTGAAGATCAAAAAGTGTCCCAAACTAAACCGTTACATTCCACATTAAAGCTGCCAATTATTTATTCATTTTTTCTCGCCACTCGGCGAGAAGGCCATTGTAGGGCACAATTCCCTCTTTAGTCTGTATTAGCGTCACAAACAAATAAACATACTAGTATAAAGCAAGTTGTCATTCAGACATAACGGAGAACATGATTTGTAAAGATAACATAATAATTTAAGCTCACAAAACTCATCCAACAGCAATCATTATTATAGATGGCAGGTGGGAGCACAGAATCCACTTTAGTGCTGGAGGTGCCGTAGGTAAGAGTATACACTCTGCGTTATAGTCCCATCACCGATTCCAGCTACTCTCCATTCGCAGTCCACCCTGAAACATGAAGGGAACTAATAACATCTTCATCAAGTCATTAGTGATTTGGCTAATTAAAATGGCTGTTAAGACATCTTTGTTGAATGCAATTAAAAAGCCGGTTGCTTTGGAAGCGTGCGTGCCCCTCATCGCTCGGGGCGATTAATGGAATTTAAAATGCGGCCCTTGTGCTTTATAAATTAGTCAGTTTTCGTGTGCCACAAAAATGTTGTTAGATTTCGCCTTTGGGCGTTTACAGCGGCTAAGTTTTATCACCTTCTACCCTTTAATCAAAGTATCGAAACACGGATTCCGTGGTAAAGACATGGTTCGAATTTAATCTATTGGGCTTCAGATCATGCTATGAGCGGCAGCTTCGCCGCACACGCACACGCACACGCTCAATCTTTTGTACTTGGTGATATAACAAACGTGTATAAAAAGTAAAGACAATTGCTACAACCATCATCCATCTTTGGATTACCGTGACATGGAATCTTAGGTTTTCTATACCTAAACTTGCAGCCCGATTGAATCATACGAAGACTCGAGTGTTGCCTAATTATTAATTGTGAGTGCATGTTGTATTAATTCTCGGCGTGTTATTGGCAGTGGCCGGGGACCACCCAGGAGCAGAGGAAGGCAGGCAGGCCCAGGGGCGGCTGGGGGCGGCCCACCTCGCACCAAGCCAACAGACAGCAGCATAAATTTTACTTTTACATTCAGCTGTATCATTTATTCGTCGCGCTTCAAACAACAAATTTACGTATTTTTACAAAAGGATTAAAATGTGATTCCTTAGACGTATCTGATCTCCTCTAGAAAGCTTCTTGTGTCCATGGAAGAGAGTCGGGGCTTTCGGCGGCCACCTTACATCTTCTTCATACCTATTCAAATTGGTTGTCCGAGGAGAGATGACGGTTCTGTGTTGATATATCGCCCAGTGTTGGGCTAATTGTCTACAGTTGGTTTACGAGTATAACTGAGCACACTATGTTGCTCATTTGATTGTGTGGCTTCGCTCTACAGCTACACACCTCACCTCGTCGTACAAGCATATTAAACAGCACGGCGTGGCTGAGCAAGGAAGGGCTTGAAACAGTTCTGGGGCAACTTGGGAGCACAGCGGGAGGTGCAAACCGGACATTCGGCTCTCCAAGTGACGACATGGTTTCTAGTTACAGGATAACATAATAAAGAGGATGGTGAGAGGGGGAGAGAGAGAGAGACAAGAGAGATGATATGCAGCCTACCTTCTCCATTAGGGCCATTAATAACACAACACGAACCTGGCAATAGGGCCTATGTTCGGACACTCGCTGCGCACGTAAACGATCCCCCCTGTGTCTACATAGTCGTCATTATCATCGCTATTGTTCTTGATGTTCCTTCAATGTGACATACACACACGTCGTAGACTTGACGTGGGTCGGATGATATGCATGTTATGTTATTCCTAACAACATTGGTCGCTGAAGATGTAATTGGAATCTAAGAGAGAGACTTGCTTGAGAGATGGTTTCAGCTCCACCGAGTGTACATGCCGAGCCTGTTTCGTGGAGGAATGAATAGCTACACGAATAAAACTTCTAGTTTTTATATTATATAGTGGTCAGCTCTAGAAGACTCTCTTAATATTGTACATCTGATTATGATAAAGTAAATGATAGAAATATTAACAATTTTGATAGAGATGTTTATGGCGTTGATTATTTTCCACTACAAGACTTATAAAAACGTTCTCAACCCAGGCCCTGTGTAGATTATGTTACTCATTAGTTTTAAATCATTTGCTGGCATGTGGTGTGGGAAATGTGTTACTCAACCTGTATTAAGCCAAGCCGATATATTATCTTTCTGGCTATGTAAACGTATAATAGAGGAACCACATATCACAACCTAGCTGGGTGGGCAGCCATAATATTTCAAACCACTAAATAAATTGGCATTTCAATTTGGAATGTATTAAATCAAAATTAATAAAACCAAATTATATTCCATTCACAAAACTACTAAGCTTCTTCACTCCAAGGAGTTTTTAGTAAAGCCAATGATCACAACACATTGTAATGTCAATTTTGGAAGCTGGAATTTAAAAAAGATTGAATAAATAATAGGTGACTACGAGTTAATAAAACGACAATGATAAACCCACTCATTCTCTGACTTTTCTCTTTCAGAAGAGCTTGCACCACTGCTTTCCTGACATCGGGTCGCCGCGTACACGTGCTACAATATCGCCGTCCGTGTCAGCGTTCAGTGGCGCATGCATGAGTATACGTGTTGTGGCAACACCTTTGCCTTCTCTACCTTTGCCGAAAGTCGCGCCCCAGCCGCCTGGATTGCCTCTTAATCTATCGATTATTTAGTCGATGGCGTGGAAGCCGTTAGCTACCTCCAGCGCCAACCTAATTGCATCAAATGATTAGGGTCTCGGAGAAACTTAACTATCTATTAGAAATTGATCCAATCATAACAAAATCATTAGATGGATGGTAATTTGTCTATTGGGCAGTCGAACAAAAAGCAGTGGCGTAGATTGATATCGCCGGTGGTCTATGCTGCCAGGCGTCGCCCGAGGCGTCGCTGCCCTCCGGCGAACCAAGTGTAGGGCAATTATCAACGTAGGTGTTCTCCGGTGCGACAGGGAAGTGGGATCTAATAGAAACAAGAAAGAAAAGTGTCCAAAGTAATAAAGCAGAGAGTAATAAAACATCGACACGTCATTTCTTTTATGTAAGTTTATTGGGTCAGCGGTTGCCTCCTGCAACTTATTAACTCAATATAATCCCTGTTTGAAAATCATTACAACGCGAAAAACTATTAGAGACTAGAGATCCGTGAAGATTAGTAGTCTTATTATTTAAACAAAGGTTTTCGTGTAGCTTTGGTTGAGCTTTTAAACCCGAAGAAAGCGAAGGGGCCATGCAACTGAGACCACGACCTCTGGTGGTAATGTATTGAAGCAATCTCTGACAGGCGTTCAACAATGTCTCAATGCTCTATTGTTCTACGAGGTAGTGTGTGTACTGACAGACGGATCTGTGGAGCCAATATTACTGGCAATGAGTGGACACTTTCCGAACATAATGCCACAACTATTCGATCGATGCCATGAAATATAAAGTTATAATCATTCGTGTTTCCTTTTGTATCTATTGAAACTCGGCTTGCCATACACTGTGTGTGTGTTGTATGCTTTCATTTCATTATTGTGAAGCCAGAGCTAATGGACATCAGCATTCCAGACATTGCACTCATCCCGTGAGATCCTCTTCGGCATGACTTCATATTTGCCTGCGCATTTTATTACATGGCATATCTGAATCACAAAGAGCACCAGACAGTAGTTTCAGATATGCTTGGTTTTATGCGTTGATGGAATGATGCTTCGAAGAATTAAATCTTGGCTTCATAACACTCACATTTAATAGCTGGAATGAAACCATAATAGCTGAAATTGATAAGCAAAAGCAATATTACAGAAATGATTACAAAGCACTATAGTTTTTTGGAGATAGCTTTGTGAGCTTATTGTGTAATTCCCCCCCCCCCCCCCCCCAAATTAAGTACTTGTTATACAATTACAATTTTCAATTTTTGTTATTTAAATAATTTTGTTCAATCGTTTAAATTAAAAGTAATGCATTATGAGTTATGAGTTATGATTTATTTAAGTACACAGTCCAAAAATACCTTCACATATATTACTCATCACAACCGCAAAAAGTCTACTTTCGCACCTAAGAGATGAAGAAATCATAGCTAGACATATCCCTCGAGGGTCGAAATAATTATGTGTACTGGTCTGGTGGTCTTGGACCTATATTTATCCGCAACACCAGCCATCCGCCGATCAGGAACTAGATGCGCGTCACACAAGAGTTGTGTGGTCAGGCAAGGTGTAATCTCGTCCCGCCGATAAAGATGTATATCGTGACCATTAGGGAGTTGAAATCGTCTCTATTAGGACGCCTTTTGCAATAGGCTAATGATGGGCCATGTAGTATAATATAATAATCTGGCGTGCATGCTGCGAGTTGGGATGACCCGAGGCACGATAGCCAGGGAGTCACGCATTCAGCCAGGGAAGTATCACGATCCACGGTCCAGCCGGGCGGACACCTCAGGGTGGCGCGCGACCACCCAGCCTACCTCCGGGCACACCCTATCACCAGCACACTCCCTATCACCAGCATACACTCTTATCACCAGCACAGTCCAGCCGGGCGGACCACCTCAGCGGTGGCGCGGACCACCGCCTACTCCGGGCACACTCCCTATCACCAGCATACACTCTTATCACCAGCACACTCTAATCACCAACATTGATTGTTATCATCACAACACTCACCACTATATCACCCAACAATCACCAATAGCACAACATCGTCATGAACAGCACACCATCACGTATAGTAACCACACACCCTCCCCCACCATCAACTGACCCACTAACACCATAGCAGCATCCTTCCCATCACCAGCACACCATCACCTAATCGTATTACTTTTATCCACCCTATCACAAGTTAATTTTCTTCACCTGCAGTCCAGGACACACTAGTTATAGACAATACTTCCTATTCATCACAATCACAAATCCTGACTCCATCACACACCTTTACATCAGGAAACCCTCCCTCGCCTTTCTTACCACCAGCACATCAACTATCATCAGCACTACCCCTATACCACTCCACTAGTCCCTCCCCCAAACACAACCAAGACTCACCGTACACCCGGAAACTCACCCTCGCATTTCATACCACCAGTACATCAACTATCATCAGCAGTTTCAGCACTACCCCTACCACTAGTACCTCCCCCAACCCTCCTTACCACCAGGATCCACCTTACACCCGGAAACTCACCCTCGCATTCCATACCACCAGCACATCAACTATCATCAGCACTACCCCTACCACTAGTACCTCCCCCAACCCTCCTTACCACCAGGACCCACCTTACACCCGGCTCACCCTCGCATTCCATACCACCAGCACAAACTGTCACCAGGAATAGCTTTCCCCACCATCAGCATAACTTTGCACCCTATAACCATGCACACTCCACAAATCCTTCCCATGAAATCTACAGCATAATTTCTATTAACGAACGTTATCAATTACATACATAATTTTAATTTTTTTAAAATCTAATCTTGAAGTTTTATGTACTAATTATTGTTATGTTCAATCATAAAATAACCAAATCTTTACATGCAGCATACATTAAACAACGTTGCATTTCAATGGCCGTGTGAAATTAAATAATAACAAGATTACTGGTGCATGGTTCACACACACACACACACATGTAAGGCGACGGCTCCATTACTTCCCAGGCCTCTCCGTCTACATCTCCGACTCTGACTCGGGCAGTGACTTGCGATACTGCGCCGCGCTGCCCACCACTCGTGACCGGTACCTTCGCCGGTGTTCCCTATTCAATAACTAAGTTATTACCTTTATTAAAAGCTATACAAATCATAATTCAACCATCTTTAATCTTCTTTTCGTGCTGGTGGCGATGTGTTCAGCATTTCAGAACATCTATTATGTCTGTACAGGGAAGCAACAAGCTTAATGAACTTTGTGTGACTACATTCAATTGATCATGAATGAGGTGAAGACATTGCTAAGATTCTACGCGTGTTAGTATTTGCCGTGCATACCGTACATTGTATTAATTTTGTTATTATTAATGGTGTGTTATTACAAAAAATGCTGATATTATAAATGGTAATATATTGCATTATTATTATTATTATTATTATTATTGCGTGCGCAGCACAACTGTACCATTTAAAAAATATTCTCCCATATAGTTTACTTCGTATGGTTTATATCGCAATGGTTGAGTCAATCATCTCGTATGCACTGTTGGCCTGGGGAAATGCCTCTCATATGTATATTAATCAAATAGAAAGTTTACAGAAATATATATTAAAAACAATTCTACCCAATCATATAACAGATCATTGTTCGTCAAACGAGTTATTCAAAATATCTGATTTGCTTCCCGTAAATGTTATGTATATATATAAGTTAATAACTAAATTTTATTATAATGATGAACACAAAATTAAAATTGACCATACCATATATACAAGAGCGCAAGCCGCAAATGACTACAGAGTTCCTTTGACAGCAAATAAATATGGTGAGCGATCTCTGCAGGTTAGTGTGCCGCAGAGTTTTAATCTCTTGCCGCCGAAATTAAAAGAATTGGATAGGTTGAGCCAAGTCAAGATAAGAGTTAAAGAGTTTCTTTTGTCCAATTTAATGTAGAATTTGTTACATTGTTTTTCGTTTCCTTTTTTTTCCAGAGCTCTTTTTGTATGAGTAACTGTTCATTTTATTTTTGTGTTTTGTTATTCAAATTTGAATTGTTTAATAAGTTTTTATAATTTATATTGTTAAACATTATGTAGGAATTAGCCATGGAATCTGCATTCCGTATCTAGCATGTAACTTAATAGTATGTAATAATTATTTTCATAAGAATATAACCCACAGACAAGCTTATCAAAGCTTTGTGGGCAATCGAATAAAATTGTAATTATTAATTCTGTAAAAAAACTTTATTGCTAATAAAAAAAAAAAAAAAAAAAAAAAAAAAAAAATATTATTATTATTATTATTATTATTATTATTATTATTATTATTATTATTATTATTATTATTATTATTATTATTATTGTTATTATTATAATTATTATTAGAGAAATCAAATATTTTACGAGTCATTTCGCTGTGTTCGTTTTTATTAAATTACCTGACGTTTCGATACGACTGTGCGTATCATCAAATCATCAAATGACTCGTAAAATATTTGATTTCTCTAATATTTCGGGCTGTGAAAGCATCAAGCAAGATAATAATAATAATAATAATTTTATTATTATTATTATTATTATTATTTTATTGAATATATTTCATACAAACTTTGAATTTAAAGGAAAACCGGAGCTAACATGTTGTACGTACTTACGTCAAGTACTTCCATGTGTACCTACATTAATTATATTATTACTTTGTCGTAACTCTAACTAGCCTAAAATAAGTCATTTAAAATATTGTTTGTAATTGTAGATGATGTTTTCTTTCTGCTGTGTACGGTCGTGGTCCTTGGTTCATGTCGATATATTTGCCAGTCATACAATCACCCTTGCTATTTCTCACACGTATTTTTTTTTGTAACTATCATAATAACGTCGAATCACAATTCTTTTATTTATTTAGTAATATTTGACCACAGCATAGCTGTAATTTTACCATAACCATTATGGCAGCCATTGATATGTGTTACTGGTAAAAAGTAATATATATAGTATTATTATAAAACATTATAGTGTCCCCATAGATCAGTAGGTAAGAGCATCCACCCATACAGCAGCAATACGGCATCACCCCTCCTTGCTGTTCCCCTCACAGATGTTAAAATTATCATAATCATGTAGAATCACAATTATTTTATTAGTAATAATAAAACTTTATTAGGTCTCATGCAACCAAAGCTTTGCGAAACAGAATAGCAAACAAGTAAAACTAGAGTTAAATTAAATTTGTAAAATAATAAAGCAATTAACTAATTATATAAATGGTTCCTGAAAATTCGTATTGACCATCGCAATACACTTATGACTATGTCGTCCCGTAACCCAATAACAACATCAAGATAAACTCCACATGGACCGGAAAACTGTTAACCTCGTCTGTTATTTACCCAAACATCCCACAACTAATCCTACTTTTGGGAATTAACAGACAAAAAGTTCTTCTTGACGATTCGAAGTATCCTGGGATCGTCCGTCTTGCACCTATCATAATTCCCGTGACTCTAATTACTTATTTATTTATTATAAATACTTTACTACGGCATTGCTGCCATTTTACAATTTATCATGTATACGTCGTAAGCTATAAATTTGTTAAGGAAGTTCGTCTGACGTATCGACATTGTCAGTATTTTCAACTCAGAGGCAGTTTTGGTGGAGGTGCCGGGTGCAGAGACCATAAGTTACAGACAGCAAGTGTAGACAACAGTTTCAAGTGCTCGTAGCAGGTGTATTTAGACTTAATATGTACTTAATATGTACTTACTTAATATGTAACTGATATAGTATACTATAACTTTATGGAAATATATGAAAAGCAATCTTATATAGAAATATCTTAAAAAAGGTAAATGTAAATGTTGTAAAGTGTTCAGACATTCATTTCAAATCTGCATTTAAACAGTATCAGTGCCATGCTAGTTATGATACTAATAACTAGCGAGTGGCCCATTTTATCAATATTCTGTCATTTGTGCCCCTATTGATAAGCTCGATGTACGATCAAACTTAGATCGCTTTTGTCGCAAGCTTCCATCTAATCGTCGTTCCTCAACCTATAGCGGAAATAAATCGTATTCCTCATCTAATATAGTTAAGAGTTACTCTAAACTCTAAAGTTAGAGGGGGGGGGGGGGGAGAGGAATTTGTTTTAATTTAAAATATTTTATATCTTCCATTTGCATGAAATGTAATAAAATAAGATTTTTTTTAAATACAGGTTTTAAGTTCATTTGGGGCCAAAGGAGAAATCTTTTCTTCTGATACAGAAATAAATGGTATATATTTAATCATACCACACTGGAATTTGCGTGAGTTTAAACATAATTAAAACCATAGCTATAAGATAAGATACCTACTTTGTTCATAACCGACCTCGAAAATATTTATTATGAAGAGTATACATTGACGAGGCGACATCCAATAGAGACAGCTAATAAATATAAAGTGTCAGTGTAATTCAGGGGAAAGTCGATTCGATACCCATCACCTGCAATCCTGACTGAAGTATTTGTCCAAAGTTTTTACTCGGTCAACGGGGCTAATGCTGGGAATGAGTCCTTTAGAGCTGAGAATAACCCTTGGTATTAACTTACATTATCCTAAAATGTGCCAAAAGTTGTTTCTGGACAGGTTTTCTACCCCGAATTAAAGAATGAATATCCAAATAGAAAGTATTCAGGAAAATGCACCAAATCACAATGTAATAGGTTGATCGTTGAGCAATTTTTCGTGAAATTTGTGGTTATTACGTCCAAAATCAAATCCTATGCCTCCTAAGTAAATGTCATTATTTTACTATTTGGGAACTAACTAATTCTGAGCTCTACCATCCAGGCCTGGTACAACGTGAGGGCCTGTGCTCTAGGCCCGGGACATCATCAAGCCAGGCCCCGTGCTCCAGTTCCGAACCAACATCAGGCCCTAAGCTCCAGTCCCGGTAGGACTTGAGTCTCAGAGCTCGCAGCCTGCCCGGTCAGCTGGTTTTTTCCTCGCCGATAAGAATGTGAGGATTCCAGAGGCCGGTATGCGAGCTCGTCCCTCTATCCATCTGGTTCTCCATAATGTTTATTACCTCCTGATCCGACATTCGTCTTCCGCGGGGCCAGTTCTGCGGCCTCCGAGTCCGCTACCGTGGGAACCCGCTTATTCTGCTCCCAACACGGCACTCCGAATTCCTCCTGTTCCTAGATCCCCCGGCGCCTGCAACTCCTCGACCGTCGTATTCCCGTTTTTTCCAGAAGCCTCTCTCAAGATAATTTCCGGACGCACCTCGAATATTAAACATCTTCCATCTCTCTTCCTCTCTCCTCCGGACCATTGTCTTTGTTTCTCTCTCTCTCTCACTCTCTTGGTATGTTCGTCTCTCTCAGGAATGAATGACATCGCATTGTTGTTATTTTTTCCTCGACTTGTCCAACCTTCTGAAGATGGAACTGAGATATTGTAGTGACCTTCAATTTGTCACTCAGGTGGTATGATAGCAATGCTAATATTTAGACGAAAGCGTTGGTGAGAGATGAAGCGAAGTTGAGAGGAATGCTCTTGGCCTCAGACTGCGACCGTCTGGGTCTGCAAGCTTCCATCGCAACGTCCGTTAGATTCATTCCCACGACGTATTGTCCTTCACATGACGCATGAGTTGACGCATGACGCATGGGCGGTCGTTTTCTCCCCCACAAATTACTCCTTATCTAATTCGCGACTGCTAGGATGTAAGCTGCACTTTAACTGCAGTCCTTGCTGACGAAGCATGCTCTTGCATCTCAATTCTCAATGACTGGTGCGGGGACTCGGATGCGGTGAAATTGTTAAACGTAGCAATTAAATCTCATAAGATGGAAACTTGGGTATGTTTCACAACACTTACGAAGGTCGCTTTTCTGGAAACGATTTCATCGTTTTCAAGGAAGCAAACTCAATCTTCAGCTGTCGATCACTAAAATGATGTGCAATAATACCAGTATAGAACACACTACATTATACACACTTATCATTTCATGATTTTTGTTGCTTTACGTCTCATAGTAATACACTAAGGCGAGACGATGAGAGGTGATAGATGACGATGAAGGACGATTATAAAAAATATGCCTAATGCTGGGTTCGAACCCACGTCCTCGTAGAGCCATTCGCTTCGGACCTGCGTCCTGATCGTAAGAGCCACGCGGATGGCCTTATCATTCAACTTCCACGAAAAGTTCAATTCATTACATCTATCAATCAATACTATCTTGTACTCGATGAATATGATAATTTAAGTATAGTTTCACCCACTGAATAACATTAGAGAACGAAGTCCATCCTTTGTGCCTCACTCCTCTCTTCTCACGATAAAAAACCGGGCACTACGTCCGATAAACGTGTGGTATTTTTTTTGCATTGTTCTTCAACAAGGATGATGCAGTGTGCCACTGAGGGTAAGGAAGGCGAGGGTCTGGACCAAAAGAAAGTTTAAAATTTCATGACCCGGCACCTCCACCAAAATTTCAACGTATGTCGAATTATTCATTTTCTGTATTCTTGTTCTACGATCTGTTGATTGAGTAGCTTCGCTCGCAAGTTTGGGTGGACCCGTGCTTGTTTGTATGTAATCTTACATTAACGTTAATGTTCTGGACAATAACTTGTTGATGCAATAGCTAAGGATTGTGGAATTGTGTTGATACTACCTGACTACCTGACTTAATATCTAATTACACCATGCATATTTATAAAAGTCCCTCTCGCGTGTTAATCGAAACATACCAGAGTACGTGTCAGGTATTTAATCGATCTTATTAATTATTAATGTAAATGTGTCATACATAGATGCAGCTAGTCAGCTCGTGTTAAGAGGCACTTCACAATGTAATTGATTGATGGCGCTCTTCTCGGAGCTAGGCGTCGAGTTGCCGTTGTCATGTTGTGGCCTTATAAAGAGCGGATGAACCAGTTCGAAACGCAAGTCTCGGCCTCTCCTCATTCCATGCGCAATAGCATCGTGTTCTACATTAGTTTGGAAAGATTATTCAAGGAGTGCATCTTATTACTGCACTAACTCGCATACGTACGACTGCAGTTTGAATTCCAAGAAATTGATAGATAATATTTGTTATGGTTCCAGTACAACAAAATAAGTATGTTGATCAATGATTAGAATTTCATCAAATGATCGGGAATAAACCAAATAGCTATAATTGTTTGAATTTTGAGTTAAAATAATTGCATTGAATATCTTTTGGCAGTGTAAAGCTCTCTCTCTCTCTCTCTCTCTCCTCTCTCTCTCTCTCTTCTCTCTCTCTCTTTGTGTCTCTCATCACAAATTGGAAAAAGCTCTAGCTCTTACAATGCTTTCTATCTAATCTATCTTCTCTCTCCATCGCGTAATAAATCTAGCTTGTAAAATTGTTTTTTAGGCCAATTACTATATGTTAATTATGTATATATGTAACTCCTTAAGGTTGGATGGAAGATAAGTTTTACTAGCCTTAATCCCGCCTTGAAAGAAATACCTGAATCAGTCAATCAATCAATCAAATCAATCAATCAATCTCTCTCTCTCTCTCTCTTTCTGAGAGAATGACATTTCGGTAGCGATGAACCCTGCCCCACCCTCCTTTGTGTGAACCAGCTATTTTATTCTTTCCATTAGTACCAACTTTATATCTGTTTTATGGAACACAATCGCTCTATCTAATAAAAACCGTTGTACACAAAACGTGCATATTATACTCAACAGGTTAAATTAAATTTTAAATATAATCCTTTTCATTTTATACTACACTTACTTGGTCTGGCTATCTGCATCTGTGATGGAAATCGAGCACTATTTTAGAACTTTTGCAAGCATGCAGTTCACATTGTGACCGATAGATGGCGATATGTGATAGGCCTATTTAAAACATTGACTGACCATTGCCTGACAATGAAGTAATGTCTATTGCATAAGATGAGACTGCATGTACCATCCACAAAGAAAAACATAAACCAGAAAATTGAAGTCATAATTTGGAATATGTGCCAGTAAAATTGCTTGAAAAGTAGAAAACGCTGCTTATAATTTGTATTCATTATAATGGTCCTCTGATGCGAAATTAATTTTTTCATGGCGTATCAGAGAATTCGTAAGGAGGGGAAGGATGATGAGTGAAATTTTAAATATAGGTCGGGGAGAAACTTCTCCTAAAAAAATTCACAGCGGTCATATGCGCCCCAGAGCCACCCTTACAATTGGATAATAGGGTATTGTTTCGTATACCCCCCCCCCCCTATCCCCCACTCCGTAAAAATATCTTTGAGTTGTCAATGGTGAAAATATTGTTAGCTGAAATAATCCCTTTTTTTTTTTTTTTAAAAATTGCTAAATACCTCATAATTGTAAAAAAAAAAAAAAAAAAAATGTTTCTGAAGTAATTAGATTCAAAAGTAGGTTGATTTTTAGATGCTTAATATTATATTGACTAGGTTATTATTCAATGTTCTGCGTGTTGACTCTCATTCTCACCAAACTCTAGTGTAAATGTTCGATCACATAGCCAGGAGACAAAAGGACACATTCCCATCAAAACCACAAACAACTCTTGAGTGTTTGAATTAGAAACTAATAAAAAACCAATAAAACTGAAGCAATGATGAAAGAGTGAGTTATATGATGGCTAGAACAAGCCTGTGCAATGTGGTCTAAATATGCCAGCCATGTTATTGAAGTTGCAGAAGGAGCGATGCGGAGAATGCGAAGTACGTCGGGAATGTCGGATATGGAACACAATCTACCAGCGTCGTATGATTAGCGAATACTTGAGCTCGACTACGTGCAGGTGGGTATCGGTATATCGAAATTAAAATAGCTCGCGTCCGTCAGTGCATGAGGTAAACGCAAGGCTTTGTTTCACTCACGTTGCCATTATCGACCGCTATGATGTTATCATTTCTCGTGAGCTTGTCTATCTAGTTTATTACACATATCCCGGAATTATTTTCAGCTGTAGTAAAAAATTTACGAGCTTGAAAATAGTTTCGAACAACTTTATGTCGAGCTGAAGATACTAACGGCAACTACAACGGCAACTCACTATACTATTTAATTCATGCTCTTCACACTTTTTCCTTCATCTGGTTGCCTTTTTCTTAATTTATTTCAGTTACATAATTTTGGGCTTACAATGAATGTGGTATAACTAAAAAAAACTATTAACTGTCGAATTTATCTAGTAAGAAAAATGTGTGCATATTCTTTGTACAGCCCTTTGTTTGTTTTATTAAAATTCATCTATTTTACGGCTATAATGTCGAAGGGGGTGGGGTGGGGAGGGAGATTAGACGATGCTCGAGAGGCGATATCCATGTCACCATTATAGGCTTAGCATGTGTATTCTTGGCTGATGGCTACATTTCACTAATTAGTAGAGATACGTGTATGTAGCATTTTCAAGTGTCATTTTATAGCGTTTTGTAGCATCTATTTTTTGGCAACTTTCAAAAACTTGGGTATGAAGTTTTTTCAAAATTTTATTTTAAAATTATGATATCAAGGTTAAATTCATATCAACTGAATAAAAATGTGTGTAAACAAATTATAGATACTATGTAAAATAAAATAAAATAGGACTGGAAAACTATACTTTTAAGTGAAAAATAGCGCTTTGTAGCATCTATTCGCAAAACGCTATTTTCACGTACCCCTACTAATTAGTAATATCACCATCAAAAACTGACCAGTGCATTTGTTCGTTTATTGTTATCACTTTCTTACAAAGTATACAAGCATGCAAGCAACAAATACAACTACCTACCTAAAAAAATAAGGATAGATAGGACATCCTGTTCGCTCGGCCGACTGACACCTCAGATGTTTGAGATTGTGGGTGGTTGTCACGGACGCGGAAATATAGGATTCTGCTGTAACACTTTACAAAAAAATGTGTGGAAAAAATGATTTTCAGGATTTGGGATTTTGTTGAAAAGTCCAAAATTGACCATATTCGTGGATTGATCCTGGCTGATTAACATAAAGTATTGATAATCTACGACTGTAGGGCAGTCCATGTATGCTTTATTGACAACAAGGTAAAGTTGCATATACGTCAGATTCTTCCCGGACGAGCGAATAGCTATAATTTGCCAACTGTCAATTAACATATGTCCTATTCGCTCTTAAATCGCACATCTTTCATTTTAAAACCATTATAAAAATGAAAATGCCAAATGTATGTGTGTGTAACGTCTCACGATGAGAACTGAACATGACCTCCCATTGACATGATTTTTGTTGACAAAACTCTCCTAGTTGATACATAGCAATACGTTTCTGGTGACGCTGGTGGCTAGGGGGCGGAAACCCGGCACCTCCACCAAACAAGAGACTACCGCGGGGAAATTACGTTTGGTTGTTGCAATGTTTCCAGTAGTTGAAAGCTTTGACACAATGAGAATCTCAATGTACATATTACATACATTTTTTGTTTTGAACTCCTAGTCAGTGAAGAATGAGGATAGATTGAAAATAATGTCCTAGGGATTATTATTTGACGTAATCTCAACATTCGCCCTAGTAAAACCTAGGATAAACTCGTCAGTCGGGAATGGCGATGAGTGGCATCAAACCCATGCTCCTGGCGTGAAATGTAAAGCATAGGAGCCTGGAGTGACCATCCTATCTTGGCGCTCTTGAGTGGCATCGAACCCATGCTCCCGGCGTGAAATGTAAAGCATAGGAGCCTGGAGTGACCATCCTATCTTGGCGCTCTTGAGTGGCATCAAAACCCATGCTCCCGGCGTGAAATGTAAAGCATAGGAGCCTGGAGTGACCATCCTATCTTGGCGCTCTTGAGTGGCATCGAACCCAGGCTCCCGGCGTGAAATGTAAAGCATAAGAGTCTGGAGTGACCATCCTATCTTGGCGCTCTTGAGTGGCATCTCGAATGGACTGTGCGGTTGCGGCGTGTAAAATGCGGCTTGGCGCAAAGAGGCCAATAATAGAGAGATCCGACCAGAACCCACACACACTTTCGGTTTATAAGCCGCGTGATTAATTCTTTACTCAGTATACGTGCGCATCCCACCGACCAATTTGAAACTTATCACCGAAAACCTGAACGAACTGATTGGACGTTTTACAAACCCAACATTCGTGCACGGTAGGAAAGCCATTTGCTAACAAAAGACAAAGTCAAAGCGTTGATCAACAACAATGAGCATTGTGGTCCGATGAAGACTACGTGCGCTCGTCAGCCGCGCATCTAGCAAGCATGACATTGGGGATCTGTCACGGCCTCTGTCTCAGAACTACCAACACAATGGATTCATCTTCACTTTCGTTTCCTCTTTTCACCACCCTCGACGACACAAGACGTGTCAGCAATCACTGAACCGAGTGTGGAGGGGGTTGAGGTAAGTAGTGTGAAATTGGACATCACTATTTCTGTTTCAATCATTATTATACGGAAATAAATCAGTGATCTTGTCTGGTTTTCTGCCAAAGAGAAAAGCATGTCGTATCGAGAAGTTTTCATAGAATTCCGGGGATAAAAGTAAACCCAGGGTATATGTGGCAGATATTCCTTTCTTATACACACGTCTTGTTAGCTACTAAGACTGTTGATTGGTGTTACTCATTCATGAATTTAACTTGCTGTTTCATTGATGGATAGTTATTATACTATAGAACATCACAATACATGAATCGTTGGCAACAGCGTTCTCAGTTCAGCCTTGATTTACTTCTGTCTACGTGTGTACATTGTACAAGAGGCACTGATTGCAATTCATTAGTGGTACTTGGTTTGTATTCTTTATGTCTTAACTCCCAAGTAGAAGATAATCCCCCAAAATACAAAAATTTGTAAAAAAGACGGCAGCCAAGCTCTCCTTCAAAAGTCTTCGGCTGTGAATGCTGTGAGATATAGAAGTTGAGCCAAGCTTTTTATTCTTTCTCCCTAGTTTCGCTTTGAAAATATGTAAGATCATTTCGCCTGTTGACGAGCGCCAAGCCAACGATTTTTGTGGTAAAAAAGTAAATTTTTTAAACTCGAAATCATAAAAAAATTCTTGGCCATGAACCAAATTCAATGGCCAAGTCATTTTTTTATGATTTCGAGTTTAAAAATTTTACTTTTTTTACCACAAAAATCGTTGGCTTGGCGCTCGTCAACAGGCGAAATGATCTTACATATTTTCAAAGCGAAACTAGGGAGAAAGAATAAAAAGCTTGGCTCAACTTCTATATCTCACAGCATTCACAGCCGAAGACTTTTGAAGGAGAGCTTGGCTGCCGTCTTTTTTACAAATTTTTGTATTTTGGGGGGATATCACATCTTTTTGTTGTTCGTTCGCTATCAAGGTGTGAATGATGGACTTTGAATGATTAAATTTGTTAAGTTCAAAGTTGTTTTTTTTACATTTTTGGGCCCACGGTCCCCCCAAAGATACCCCTTGAATAAATAAATAAATAAATTTTTATTTAGAGTCTACCCACTCAGTTATATATAACTGATTTTCAGTGGGGGACTTTAAATCAAAGCGACCAAGCCAACCCTGCAGGCCCCGACGCAATCGACGAGTGAGCGATAACCAACCAAAGATCGATATTTTTAATAGGAAATATATCAATCAGTGGTATGGACAGTGCGAACATCCGCGGATCAACGCCAGAATCAACAAGGCCGATCCAGAACAACTCTGGAATTTATTATGTGCTTCGTTGCTAGGACGGCTCCAAAGTCACCGTTTACAAACTCCTAAGACAAGAACTGATAGACTTAAGTCCAAATCAGAAGTTAAAAAACTTCTGACTTGAGCGGGAATCGAACCCTGGCCCTTCTGCATTGGAAGCAGATACGCTAACAACAAGACCAACGCACTAGCATAAGCACTAGATATTTATAATGGTTATAAGAGCATAATTAATTTCAAGCTTGTATACAAATTACTACGCCTGAGTAATAACGCGTTTGATTTTGCTAGGACGGCTCCAAAGTCACCGTTTACAAACTCCTAAGACAAGAACTGATAGACTTAAGTCCAAATCAGAAGTTAAAAAACTTCTGACTTTAGCGGGAATCGAACCCTGGCCCTTCTGCATTGGAAGCAGATACGCTAACAACAAGACCAACGCACTAGCATAAGCACTTGATATTTATAATGGTTAAGAGCATGTTTAATTTCAAGCTTGTACAAATTACTACGCCTGAGTAATTACGCGTTTTGATTTTGATTTTGATTTGAATTTTCCCCGGTCCCAATTGCCCGGTTTTTGTTTATATGAGGTACATCTGAGTGTGGCCCAAGTTTCAAAGTTCTAAGATGAACCGTTTTCTCGGTATAGCGTATTATTCATAAGAGTACGGAATTACCTACTTTTGATAATTTTGGGTTTTTTTCCGGTACCGTTAACCAATTTTGCTTTCCATATTCAAAAGTGATAAAGAATGAGAGATATCAAAATGTATTCCACGTTTGAAACATCTCAGTTGTAGCGTTTTCTTTGAATGATTCATTTCTTAAAGTTCAGATATGTTTTTTGTCATTTTTGGGCCCATGGTCATCCCAAATTTAGCCCCTTGTGTTTTGGACGCAAGATATTTATAATGGTTAATAGCATGTTAAATTTCAAGTTTGTACAAATTACCACGCCTTGGTAATTACGCGTTTTGATTATCATCCAAATTTTGATTTTCTCCGGTCCCTGTTACCCGATTTTGGTTTTGAAAGCAAAAGGCACTGCGTCTGAAATACACCTAAGTGTGGTCCAAGTTTCATAGTTCTAAGATTTACCGTTTTCTCTGTAGGCTAAAGAACTCTCCGCGGAGAACTCATAGCCACCCACCCACCCACCCACCCACCCAGCCAGCTTTAAGGAATTTGACGATGTTGAGAGCCTTTTTTAACACAGAACGAGTTGTCGGATCGGGTTGATTTTTTTTTTGGTATGTCATGGACCACATACCAGGTCATATACCGAGTTTCAAGATTGTAACTCTTTCGGGGCGGCGTGTGCAGATAGCTGAAAACCCCCCAACTCTGGTAGGTGTATATAGGGCCGGAGTTCGGTGTCGCCTAGCAGCCGTATTCGCTTGTCTGCCGGGCGACGACCGTCGCCCTAGATATGGCTGAGAAATCTTTATTCAGAGAAGACAGATGATTGTACTAGGGAAGAAAGTTTATAGACGAGAGATTGAGTTATGTATCATTCTTATGCATTGAATAGTTGTTGTTTTAAACATAGTTCTATATACTTTTTTCATGAAACGCCGTTATAGAACACCTTTTGAAATGTATGCAATGAAAAACAGAAAACATAGAAAACATAGCCAGTACGAAATACAAGGTGTGATTGCAAGGTCTACTCAATACAGAAGATTTTGTGATACCTTGTTCCGAGCCTTGGTCGTGTAGATTTGGTACATCTTGGTCACGTCAGACATTCGAAACATGATTTGATACATAATGAAAAACAAGCGCAATTGTCATTAAATTAAATGCTACAGCACCCATAAATTTGTGCCCCGATGTTTGTTTTAAATTTCAGGGCAAGTGGTTCGGCCGGTTTCAGAGTACAGAGACAAACAGTGTTCGCGTCATTTCGTTAGTATTCGTTTGTTGATGTGGATACATCGTTCATTTTCCCTCGGATCAAAGTCTAACTAGTTCTTATCAGCTTCACTGCCCCCCTCTCACCCTTGTTATTTTCATAATAGCTGTATGTCTTCTACGTTGACTCAGTTCAGTCTCGTTGTGACGGCTACAGTGCAAAGGTGTCGTGTATGGTGGGCCTTGCTCCCGGTGCGTAATCTCTTCTCTTGACCAAGTGCCACGCTACGTTCTTCGCTCCACCCTGTTCGTTCGACTCCCGGCAGCGTCATTATACTGTGCACCTTCTGTCTCATTCTTCTCCTTGCTAGCCATGGTTATTTCTTTACGTTCTGTTTTCATCTGACGTGCCGACTAACAACAAGCTGTCATCTCGCCTCCTTCGCAGCTAAATATACAAGTAAGTGTCGGCAATGTCTATAATATTCTCTGTCAACCCTTTTTACCACCCTTTGGCAACACTCGGCCACAACATAATGGAAGTCCTGTTCAAGTTCGTATAAAACTGTCGCTACACTACCTCGTCTAAAAAATGAAGAACAAACATCATTGTCTTAAATTAAATGCTACACATATTTAGCATCTTTTCAATTTATCATTCTAATACGTTTTAATCGTAACAGATTTCGCTGAAAACCCACAATTTTACTACTTCTTCGGCTAGGGGGGTCCAACTTTTATATACACTGTAACGGAAAGGATTTCGGGTGCGCTCTTATCGATTATATCCTAGAACTAGCGCGGCGCACTGTAGCCAGCGGAAAGTTCGGCTAACCTAACGAAAGTACACGTTTAACATAAGTAGTAACAAGGCAATATAGCAGTGTTAACAAGGTGTATAAAAGTTGGACCCCCCTAGCCGAAGAAGTGCCCAATTTTATTCCTGGATGTATCTTTAAAAAAAATTGTCTAATCGGTTTAGTGGTTCGACTGTTTATTATCACACAGCCAGACAAGACAATACCACAATGAAGTCCCGTTTGAGTTTCTTCGTTGTAAAACTCTTGCACTGCGCGCTCCCTCGTCTAATAAACCTTATACGAGACTATATTTGTAGGACTATGCAATAACACATTGAAAGGAGTCAAACTAAATTTCAAGCTTAATTTATCAGGGGTATTCAGCCGCTAAACTCTTCGAGCTAGGTCCTCCATCGGCAAAAATCTCCCGTAAGAAATAACATGGGGACGATCTTTAAGCCTCGTGACCTTGGAGGATTTTGATCCAAAAAAATATTGACCACTATTGACGTACTCGGCAGCCTTTTCAGTAAATCCGCTCTATTTCGTTTTGTAATGTAATGGCAAGTGGTTCGGTCAAAACTTGTTGATTAGTGATTACCAAGAAAGGGTGTGATTTTAGTAGGTTTATTTTTGCGCAGTTTTAAGACTGGTATGGTGGTGGAATGGCATAATTCTCTATAGTATCTAAGTAGAACAAAAAATTAGCAAGTTAAAGCCGATTTGAGAAATGCACAAAAACGCCCATTTTCGACAATTGCAGGGTCAATTTTTCAATCAAATTATCGGAGATTCTGGGTTCGTATCCCAGTCGGGACAAACTTTTACGACTATTGCTATGAATAAATTACTATGTCCTTAAAGCGAGCATTGCTTAAAAACCTTGCAATCAAAATGTATCTTTGTATTAAACTTTCCAAAGATACATATTGAAACAATTTAATTTTGCGAGCATTTTTGTATTACATAACTACCTATACATTTGGATTTGGATACAATTCTACAAAAATAATCATACAATGTAAAGAAGAAAAGTTATGCCAAACATACAATAAGCGTACAATAAAGAAGTGGAGCTGTCGTACGTCTATCCATCTGTGCGTGTGTCACGTCTCACGACAAAACCCGAGCACGACCTAAGATTGACACTACAGTTTTTGTTTTACATTGCCCTTCAAGATGGATGATACAGAATGTTTTAATGTTTGAGGTAAAACTTGGGTCAACGAGGATGACTTTAATTGCTTTAAAGTGCCATTTTTTACTGCACTCTGCACATTCACCAAAGATTTCAATGCACAATGAGATTCTATTTGTGTGTTCGTCGTGGACAATCTGATGATTGTGTATAGGACACAACACCTATTTTCGGTACTCCACTTTTCGTACCCATGCTGTTTATATTAGTATTGTGTTCTGTTGAGTGAATTGCGTCTTTCTCGAGTGTACAGTGTGGAAAGGTTAGGAAAGTTAATTTTAATTTAACTCTATTAGAAACTCGCCTGTGTGTTTGTTCGCTCTCTACCGGAAGAACGGGTACTCCCATTCATTTCAATACTTCGACCTGTCATGTTTTCAAAATCAATTGAATAAATATTTATTTTGGAAATTGCACTTGTAGGTCTACGCAATTTTCTCTGCCGATTAACTTTTGTTAAGTACAAAAAGGCAGGGAACTTCTTCGGTTAGGGCCCCCCCCCTAACCGAAGAAGGGGGAGGAGAAGGGGGGGTCCAAAATAAAACTAATATTTTTGTATTTAAAAAAAACTTGTAATTAAACCAAACCAAACCTCAAACCTTCAACCCTTTACCCAACCTTCAAACCTTTAACGTTTCTAGTTTTGGCGACACTCCTTTTCGGTTGAAAGTCCTTTATATTTAAAATAGGAACCTTAAGGTTTTATAGGTCAAACATGGTGATTTTATTTTGGACCCCCCCCCCCCCCCCCCCCCACCCCGCAACCGAAAAAGTTCCATAGGCAGATTATCCGATAAACCCATTACGTATATGCTTCAACTAGATTGTAAATCACGTTCTTTTTAGCCTTTAACAATTGGATAACATTTTTTCACTTCTATGTTTGTGTAATTAGCTGGAAAACACGATATTGTCGGTTTTATACTATTTAATTTATAAAGGCGATTTCCGTTCTATTCGCTGATACCGACGACGAATCCGACTGTTGGCCAAACGTTGCGGATCTGCACTGGACTTTGTGGATTATTACGTAAAGAATAGGTTGTTTGTACATGTCGCATTTTACGTTGTGAGTTAAGTATGCTGCGATGTCAGTTAATTACTACATCGCAAATATGTTGTACAAACTATAAATTTTCATTTTTCGAGCAGTCTACATTTACAACAGTCAATCGTGGAAGGTCGGTTTCGCGTTCGCTATATTTTAGTGTTACTTGCGTCTTTCAAGATAGTGGAATAAGTGGTGATAAGTGGATCTTGGCAAATCTTGCGGTGTCCATGTTTAGTATTAAACCGGGGTGCTACATGCGTGTTTTTATACGTACTGTGATTCGATAAGATGAATAAGTGTAGGCCTGCATGTTTGTGTAAACTCAAAGTTAAAATTATAGGAACTTAAACGGTTATGGTACGTGAGCTTTCTTTTGCGATGTTTTAGTAAATAAAAACGTTTATTTAAAATCACATTGTCCCTTATCCACGCAATAAATGAGGATACTAAAATTTTGCCAACAAACTCGGAACAATATTTACTAGCATAATAGTTGGAATTTGGGTAATATTGGGACTAACTTAGATAGAAAATGGTCAAGGGCGGATTTAACGGGCTCTATTTTATTGAGTGTTGGAAGTGACCCAAAAGAATAAAAATTGTCGTTTTATGCAGATCGAAAGTAATGTATTACACCAGTTGAGAGTGTGGTTAAATGATCGCAAGTTAATTCAGGTGAACTAAGCACCCGCGCGTTCCGCAAGGAAATTTATTCTTTATTTATTTATTTATTTATTTATTTATTTACTGCATTACCCAAAAAATTGCCTCGGCGGCTGGGCTTCGCCCAGACCCCAGCTGTACCACACAACCTCGTGGGCCTATTCTATATGCATCCCGGGCCGCTTACATAGTCCCAGTCCAGCCCTGTATACATCATTTTTTTGATAGAATGATTTGTATTAGTAAATAATTTCTTCTCTGTTATTCTGCAACGTGTAACATTTTTTTACGAAATAATTTGATATATAATGGCAAAAAATACATAAAGAGTGTTGTAGTATACGTTCGCGGTACGGGTACGCATTTACACGTATATTATGGGAATCGTTTTAATTCAAATATTTGGTCTATGCTATTCTTCTTTCTTTTTTTATATATGAAAAATACTTGTTGCAAAACTGCGACTCGAATATAGCCAACCAAGTCAAGTGTGACGCGTTGTTATATTATTCAAATCGAAAATGTTGTGATATTCAAGTGATAATCAAGCGATATTAATTGTATAAATATTTTTTAAATTGCACATAACAATACACGTTAAAACTACAACGCACTCACCCATTACATGATATTTCGGCAACTTCCGCTGCCTTCCTCAGACGCGCTGTCAGTGAGTGTGTTTTAGTTTGAACCATGTATGGTTCTGTGTAATTTTTTAATTTCTATATCTATTTCCGGTTAATAAGTCTTGGTTTTTATCATCAATATTATTAAATTTGTCATATCCAGCAAAAACTGCAATGATACAACGCGATGCAGATTTATAAGTGATTGCATCAAAGGGCACGAAATTTACCAGTGCGGTTGACAGACAGACAGACAGACAGACAGACAGTCAAACCGACAGATAGACATATGTACAGACAACAGATAGACATATGTACAGACACACAGACAGAAACACATACATGTTCGCACACACATATAGCCTACACACACCTGGCATGCGGCTATGCTATTACTATTAGTTACTACCTTTCAGATCATCTATCACAGACACCTTGATGTCGAGATAGTTTCATTGCCTGTTGGAATCTCAACATAAGAATGCAGGCATGCGTGGGTGATGATTGCTATTGTTTAGATGGGTGGCAGATGATTGTGTTGCTTACATGAGCTGACCTTGGACTCGCAGGAAAGTATCATAACAGTAGCCTACCATGGCATATCTCACCACCTTTCATTTATTGTGACTTGACTTCCACATTAAGGGTGATACTGATATTAAATTTAAAGTAGGCATCTAAAACGATTATACCACATTATTCCGAATCGATGTCGAATCCCAATTAGAGATAGCAAATTGAAAATAATCAACGTTTCTAGCGTTATTTAGGATAAAAATGAAAAACAAACTAGGCGTTATTCCTAAATATAATTAACTAAAAATATACATCGATAAATATATTCATCCTATTTCTTATCCATATTAATGTGTGTTATGCAATTAAGGTATGATTTCTATAATACGCTGATAATCATCAATCATCATAATAGTTAGAACGATTATAGATCAATTATCCGAAATCGTATTTTTGTAGATATATCGATCAATAATCGATAATCGTTTTGTAAACGCGAAACGGGAAATTATGTATTTGGTACTTACGTTCGTTCAAGTAATGGGACATCACATCTTACCTGCTAAGACAAGAAAGTAGCAGGGAATAGTACATAATATTATTTCCATTAAACTATAACTACATACAACACAATGTGTAGTGTGCTCTTTTGTCAAAACCTCGTACAGCAAGTCAATGTCGTATAAACTTTAAATGTCACCTAGCAATTATTTCCGCCATTGCTATACCTGGACAATGAAGTTTCCCACGTCGCGGAACCTTTCTCTTCAATGTTCATTATACTACATGCATGCACATAAACAGATACTTCAATTTCATTCTCATACCCAACCCACACTTCATTCTCTGATCATAAAATATAAGGAATTAAATGTATGTTCACAATATAAATTTTTGCACAGTGGAGTGTGCGATATTTTTTATTGTCACGTACTTCAAATCAATTTATCTTCACAAATCATGCCCCAATATTATAATTTTTTACATAGTTCCCAGAAATATTATTAAATCTTGACCACCACACAGTCGTATGTTGACACGACATTGCTTTGGGTGTGTGTTTAAGTGTTGTTTGGAAACATTATACAGATAGACGAAATTAACGTTGAGCATAACAACAGGATATTTAATACTCAAAGGCGTAACCATAATTGCGTATTGTTTGTATTAGCCAAATAATGTTCACAAGAACAAAAATATAATATTGGGCATATACGACAGAAAATAGTGTTCAATACTAATTTTGGGTCATACTTTTAATCGCTTAGCGATATGCCGGTATATATCAAAATATATATAGGCCTACATTGTGTACAACAGACACCATGTTCCCAAAGCGTCGCTTGCATGACTTTGACACATTTTATTAATCATACGCTGAACGTTTTGTTAGATAAGCGATGAGGACAAATACGTATAAAGTAAGTATTCTAATCAATAAACTTCTCTAGTGTTCAGCGTATGATGATGGTGTGTGATCTTTACTCCGCTCAGCAGTAAACTTCTGCATGCTCCATGTCACGAAGACGCTTCTGCCTGACCGTGCATTCATCTCTCCTGGGACAGCATACGTCCTGAAGATTGCACACGTGGGTTTATTAATTCCCTAACAGATAAAAGCCTACAAGTTACCAGTAGATTTTTTTTCGAAAGTTGCTACTACATTATTTAATTATAAGCGAAAGCCTATTACTTTTTTCAAGTAGCGATTTTATATTTATAATTCCTTCTTGTATGTATCGATCTCATTGTCATTGTACTGTTACTACTCACGTAGAACAAGTCATTAACGACCTAACGTGATCTAGGTAAATAAAGATAATGGATGTAAATACAATGACTAAATTAAATGTATATCTAGTAGGTGTCCGTTAGGGTGCCGCAGCCAAGCCGCAGCGCGCTACACTCAAGGCACCTTATACAGCAAAGCAGAGTTGGGGTGTTTTCGAGGTGTCACCCAGTCGTCTTGAAACGTGCTATGAAAAAAACTATACTTATCAGGGGGATTTGGGTACATGACAACACATGCCAAAATTTATTGAGCTACGATCATTCCTTCTGGGTGAAAAAAGTATTGTAACATGCTTAAAATCACTGTAACCATGTTAGCTATTTGCTTCTGGCTACTTACTAATTCGTCAGTTTCAATTGCCCAGCGATTCTGACCAAACGGGGGGAAGGGGGGGGGGGGGCTACAGCGTTTATATTTTACGTAAACATTAAGGTTATAGTGATGTAATGCCTTTTGAAAGAAAAGTTGAAAAAATACCTGGAAGGCATCCACCCAAAAAAGTTTTAATATAAGCCTTTACAGGTATATAATCAACAAGTACGAAACTTGATAATAATCACCTACAATTCGTACAGAAATCAATTCTTTGGGGCACTAAATATTTAACATCATATTGTTAATTGGTATTACCAGCAATTGATACAACTTTACTAAAATTATTCTGTTTCTGTTTCAACAAATATAATTTTGAAGTAGAACTTGAAAAAGTAATGAGATCCCAGGCATACAAAAAACTTGTAAAAATACAGCCAAACCTGAAAAACTTGAAAGTAATGAGATCTAAAAAACAAAGGGCCAAGCCAAGCTCAACTACCCTTCCATATTTGCGCATTCTTAATTAAAACGTTCTACATCCTTGAACAGCTTGTCAAAGTAGAATTTGCATGAACTAGTAAGTTTAAATTAATTGGCACAAAAGAAATTGGACCAACCATTACGTTTAAATAAATAGTTACAAATTCTATTTTGCCAAGCTTTTCAAAGGTGTGCATAGTTACGGGGCACTGAACGTGTATGAATTAAGAATACTCAAATGTGGAAGAGTAGATAAGCTTGGCCCTTTTTTAGATCTCATTACTTTTAAGTGTGTAAGGTTTGGCTGTATTTCTACAAGTTTTTTTGTATGCGTGACAGGATGTGCTGGAGAATAATATCGTTCCTAAACCGAAAATATGTTCAAATCTGCTACATCCAACTTCCAAGTACCGATAATCTCGACTTACTTTTCTTCCCATTGTATCCTTAGTAAAAGCACAGATAACAGAGTACAGTACGTGGGTACTCTATTATCTGTGGTAAAAGGTGAGTGCTAGGAATGGCTATAATAGCACTTTTATGAAATGAAAAATTGCCCACGATGCAATATGAAAGAAGAAGAAGAATTAATACTCTCATTTATTTTGTGAATTACTAAAAATGATCATACGTCACAGAAGTAGTGCATCGAAAACCACACTATATATTCACTTTCTATTATGCTTACTAGGCAATGTTTCATCGACTTCATCATTCTACATGTCAAACATTTAAAACCATAAACAAACACACGTTCGATTGCATGTGGATTTTTTCACTCATTAACACGTGACAGGTCAGAGTTCAGAAATTTGGAAGGTGTCAATTAATTAATGCCATCGAATTAGGAGTAAACGTCAAGCTCATTAAAAAGTAAAAACCACACGAGATATTTTAGGCAATCAAATTATTATTTGTCTCGTCCAATTATCCAATTATAATCATTTTTTAACAGCTGGGACATTTTGCTTAGAGGAATGAGGAATAGCAAGGAACTTAATAAACTTGTGATAGTAAATATTGGTCCTATATAATTGTAAGGTGTTTATACTAAAAATAAACTCGTTTATCCTTCCTGACACGAAGGTATTTAATTGATTATAACTGTAGGTCGACCTTCAACTCTCACTATGAAACTTTGAATGTTGTCTTGTGATTATGTACTAGGCCTACCTACGGCGGTTCAAACTGAGATCTAAATTTTTCTTCGAAAACAATTATTTGATTAGGTGGGGAAGAGCCAAACAGTTTCTTGATTGTGTGCTTCTCCTTACCGACAGAAGTGGCTCATGCGTACCGCGCGAAACTGACTCGGACTTCGATGCCCACTACCAGTAATCCTGGCTGAAAGTTTTGCCCTAGGTTTCCTCCAGGTAAATGCGAATACTAGGAAATTAAACCTCTCAAACAACTCTTTAATATTCCCTTCGCGTTCTCTTAACACCCTACAACGCAGTAACCTGAAGAGGGACATGAAGGTTTCGCATGTTATATAATAAATGTTATATTCTCTCCTCGCCTCCAGATTTATCTCAGCACCTATACAAATATTTGTGGAGAAGAAATTATCAATAAGACTTTCCTTAACTTAACTGTATACTTAGCTTTAATTTAACACTTAGGCTTACATTAAGTAGACACACAAAATTTATTACGATTGTGCAATCAATAACTTATGCCCACTAACATCACACACACAAAAATTATGTCACACACAAATAGGATACGAGTGTCCCTCCCTGTGCATTCTTAATTTTCCCTGATCTAAATTCATAAAGTATGCACTCTTACAGACATTTTTGAAGGATGGATAATATGCCTGTGCAATTTATTATATTGGGTATATATAAAAAAAAATCGTAAGGATGCCCGCTGTAGGGTACACATCAGATCTAACCGATGTGACCCTCTTCAGGTGACTACTATAGTTACATTTGAAGGCACTTCGCATTACGCCTGAAGAAAACCTCTTAAAAAACCTTCAGTGAGGATTGACGGTCTCGACGGGATTCGAACCCGGGACCTTCCGAATCAGAGTCTCGCGCTTTACGCTTGAGCCACCCCTGTCGGTATATTGGTGTATAGGGCTACATTGGGGCAGTTACTTTTGAGCTTTGCTATTACTTATTTGTTCCCTAGATATTTATTTGATTTTAATTGTGTGTGAGTGTTTTTGTTGAAGTATTTGCACACCTAGAAAAAGCCACACTCATACGAGCACGTTCTTACAAATAATAAGGATAGCAGGGGTACTAATGTATTAATTGTGCCAAAAGTGATAAACTTGCTTGGGCACTGAAGTTTTCTTTGGAAAATATAATCATGGAATTGATTTTCCGTAACATTGGGAAAAGACTTAGTCCTATCTTACAGATTCGTCCAGCTCTACTCCAACATTTATTATTTGTTAGAAACCCATGCAATGCTGGGAAATATTTACAGGACTTCACAGAACACAGTTGCCACGCAGAAAGCTCCCCTACATGTATCACTTTTTTGTCCGTCCGTGTGTCACGTTTTGCGATAAAAACCGAACATAACTCCAAGTGACATACAGGTTTTTGATGATAATGTTGTTGACACCAGTCTGGTGTCAGGGGAGCGGGACTAGATAATATCCAAAGAAAATAAGTGAAACCATGCTAACCCGGCACCTCCACCAAATAGTAATTCATCGTTTCTGTACAATAAAAATTAACTTTATATTTTATATTATTTGTATTGTTCTGTAATAACGGAAAACTTCTATCCCTTTTTTGGGGCACTCAAGTACCCGCATTTTTTGTGTCTATAATGTTAACTTTTCCTTTGAAACAAATGAAACACCAAATTACCGAACGGCCAATGAAGGTTTTAAAATAATAAGTCATAGGTAGCGTTGGGCTAAGACAAATCATTTAACTATCGATATCCCACTAAAATTCGATTAATATACCGAATTTGTATAAAAAAAATTTACAATTTTAAAATTATTTTATTCTTTTTTTTTAAGTATAAGGAGAGTGAGCTTACTTTACTATCAACAATTATGTATGGCCAAGAAGGAATGAAAAAATTTCACCAAAATTTTAAAACACTGTTTACACGTTCCCACACTCGCGTAAAATGACAAGCAATTGGCACCTCCACCATTTGTAACGATTGGGCGACTGTACTGCTAGGATCCCCCGCGGTGCCATCACCAACACTCACTATAAGCACTTAACCCAATTTTTTAAGTAATCACTCGAATTTTCTCACAGTATGAAAACCCCAAAATTCATATATATCCTTGTTTTCATTTTTCACATTACTTTCAACTTGTTTGTTTTTTTTAAATTCCGATATGGAGTCCAAATAACGATATGAAAAATATTCCCAAATATCGATATTGAATCTAAATTTTATATTTTTGCCCAGAACTATAAATAATCACAGTTGCCTTTCCAGAAAATAAATTCGATATATATGTGGACGTTGGTCGAGTAACGGGACTCCAGGGCGGGAGAGGATTTAAAACCGTCATCTTAGACAAATTAACAGCTTACTTCACAGTTCACAGATCTTTAAAATTCTCACTTACTAGCTACAACTCTAGGAAAAAAGTTTGTAATTAATAAGGCAAGAGTAAGTATTTTTAATTTTAATATATTCACGATTACTCGTAATTATTGGAGGAGAACTAACAACTAACCATTGTCACAGAGCCCTTGGACTCTGCGAGCCACGGTTGGAGAACCACTCATGAAACAACAAACACACAGGGTTACAATTTCTATTTGCATATATTGGAGTAGGCTTTTTAACTCAGTTTTAACTAAGGCAGGAGCAGCAACAAAAACTACTCCACCGCAGTGTGAAGACAAATTCACCGAAAATACGTCAGGGTGATACTTAGCTTTATCACCTCTTTCCGGTAGACATTTTGGAAATTATTTTCTAGATTTACTTATCTCTGATTGTTAATTTAGTAAAATAAGCCTTTCGTTTATTAAGAGAATAATACACGATTTTAATCTGTATCGAACAAAACATGAATGGAATATACATGCAAGTATACAGTACATGGGTAATTTTATTTAAGTAGACATGATTTTTCATTGACCGAATTTAATTATGACAAAATATTCAACAAATAACAATTCCATTTTCAAGAAACTTTTGTTAACAATTTGCTAACATTTCATTATAAAAATATTGCAGTTGATTAAAACATTATAATTGTGATGAACGTTAATTTATACTTAACAATTATTACAACAGTAAAAAATGGTTGTATGAACTTGTATGTAGCTTAAAAAAGGGTGAATTTCAAAATTAAAACCAAGCTCAACATATACACATTTATTTATTTGTTTTACAAGAGTTTATTGCTGTCGTTACACTTACAATAATTGTCGAAATGAATAAGTTATTCGTGTTAATTCGCTAACATTTGTCACGTAAGCGTCACAAACGTCTACAAGCGCTCTCTCTACTAATTGTTAACATCACAAAATAAATACTAAACAGATGGTTACAGTGGAGAGTGACAAAAACTAGGTCTAACAACATGGGTAAATTTACTTCTAAGAACCGTACATGAATGCACCTGTGATATTGCATTCTTAGCGAAATTATTCTCAGTAATAACAAAAATGGGGATATGGTGGCTGCCATTAGGGCCTTCTATCTATATGATGTTATTTTGTACGCTGAGGCGTAATTTTGAGAAAGTCATCCGAAATGTACAAATGAACCAGCTTCAATGACAGGCAGCAATTCAAGGATAACAACTTCTAAAAACTGGTGAATGTAGGATATAAAACCCCAATCCAATATCAGGATTAATTAAACATATGTTTTCACTTACAGAACGATATGACAAAGCTTTATTTCCTTCCCATTTAGACTTGTTATCCTTGAATTGGCGTATATAATTGAGGACTTCTGGTAACAGATTCAATGAGATATTCATTGAACATCTTACTTGATTAATATAATAATTGCACGTGTGAAACCACATCTCAAAATATCGTATGTCTTGAATTATTCAATGTTATAGGGTCCATGTAGTACAGCTAAGAACTAGATAAGAGGTCATGTTGCAGTCTATGAAGGAGTTGCTTTACAAATATTTGGTGAAAAGCTGATATAATTTTGTTTCTAGAAGCATTCTTCAATCGTATCAACGCATACACACACGTACTTGACATAATAAAAAATTACAGTACATTATTAAAATATCAAATCGATTCAATAAATAATTTTGTTTTAATATTTACATAAAAATTAAAATATAATACTAGCAAGGACATTTCCTCTTTCTTTGTTCTTATTAAATAACTCATTTCTCCTTTTCAATCACTAATAAGTTATTATTCGCGAAACTGTTCATGATATCCACTTGTTTGACTAGCGTCAAGTAATACGCCGATTAGGATTATATAGCACTAAGCGAGTAAATTTATGTCATCAAGTAAACTGCATTTCTCACATATAAATACATAAATTACTATAGTATGCGAATCTAATAAGTGTGTTATAAGTAACCATAAGCACTAAAACAAAATTCACAATTTCACAAAATAGTATATCAGTCTTTCACATTAATTTACATCGACATTGATTTGGAATATTTCTTAATTTATATTTAAAAAGAAACAAAATATATTAAACGCTCGTACTCTATAACTTATTCTATACGTTCCTTCGAGATAATCATCATAGTCAATGGCCATTCATGTCTTTAACGTATTTACGTGGTTTCTGTGCTCCTCTTACGTTCACTTCGAAGTAACACTAGATAGGAAGATGCGTGCGAGAGTGCTGACACGCTTGAACACTAGTTTATAACACGTCACTGACATCGCGTTCGAGATTCACACTCCCTTCCCTCGTCAGGGGCGAAATGTTTTGTTCACACTCTGCCGGCAAGTGAAGGATAAATACGAGGGTAGGTCCGTGCGAGCGACCTACACCTCATCTCACAGGCACGTGTGTATTGTCTTCTTGGTCCGACACAGCTTGCACTTGACCTCGCAACACCAGTGGAAGGTGCACGCGCACCTCTCCACCACACTCACTTCTTGTGTCCGATAGCCCCGGCCGCAGCACATCAGGTCGCACCCGTCCACACCGATGGACGTGTCGTTACACTGACGCCCGTGCGTCCCCTGGATCCCCAGCTTCGGGTTGCGCTCGCAGAACCCGGGCGACGGCTCGAAGTAGACGAGATCCTTGGTCCCCGGCGGCTTGTGGTCGGGGTTGTAGGGCTTCAGCTGGAAGTTGTAGCGGTTCTTCTTGCCCCCCTGGCCGCGGAGGCTGCCCGCGTTGCTGACCATCACACGGGACGCGCCGTCGAAGCGGTCCTTCAGGTGGTCGCCTACCACACGGAAGTTGGGTAGCCGCATCCAGCACGTCTTCACTGTACAGGATCCAGACATACCGTGGCACTTGCACTCCTGACGCATCTCGGAGGAGACGTGCTGCAATCAGAGACACGGAGGACATGAGGACGGTGTAATCATAGCCCTTAATACAATAACACATCTAGCATACTGGGGTATCGCAACCTTCTCGTGGTTTGGCCTGTGAGTATAGGGGAGTTTCACTCCCTGAAACTAATGGCGAGCTCTGGGTCGTCGGCGGAGAACTTTCCCCTTCCGTTTGACTACCTCCCCGACGGCGACGACAATGACACACGGACGGATGATGACACAGACGAAGACGACCACGACGTGGGGGAACCCCTGCCCTCCCCATACACTTGTGGCTGGTTCTGATCAGCACAGGCCTGTCCACCCCTTGTCCCCCCGCGTCTCCCCATACGTTCCTCTCCTTGGAAAGAAGTATACATGGTGGTAACTCACACTTATAGAAATTGTTTTATCTTGGAGGCGCGAATAATCTTAGCTGTTAAAGCGCCCTAAAACTACTAATACTAATACTAATAATACTGGGGTATCGATTATCTATTGGCATTTACGCGGTTTAGAGGAATTTTTACTCAAATATGTTTCGTTCCCCTGTTGAAATATCGTACTCGATCCAAGGCGGGAGTTAGTGAGTAATATTCACCTTGTTGGTATACAGTGGAATTTAATTAAAATAATAGTATCTGAAAATTCCTTCATGAGGTTAATGAAAATTCCTGCGTTATTATCATTAATGACGACCAAATTGTTTCCCGTAATTGTTTGGAAGTGGTGTCTGCAAATTGACTCGTGTGAGTAGTCCATTACAAAACTTGTGACGAAGGAAGTTGGATAACTCATTGGATATTCTATTTCTTTAAGAAAACGTTCACGTTGACCATGACAATTATATTTTTTATAAAGTTGTTTACCAATGACAGTCTCGTATGTTAATAACAATTTTAAATCTCAACTTAAAAAATCCCCTCCTGCTTAACAGACCTCGTCCATATCTCCTCTCAGTCTCACAGTCGTCACATCACATCGTACTTAATCTTGGGCATATTAAACTAACCAAGGTACGACGGCAATTTGTTAATGCTTGTCAGTCACAGTTATATTCATATGTGGTAGGTCGCTTTACAGAATAAGAAGCATGACGGATTGGCACGTTCACTTTCGGGTGTGGCTTACAATATTGCTGGGCCAAGCTTGTTGACGTCTGCTACGGGAGACATTCCTTGTTATTAATTGTGAGGGATGGGTGTATCCGCGCGGCACACACTCAGAAACAGTGTTGGCGAGCCTGCAAACTGACGCAGACGCAAATTTCTTTGAATGGCGGCGAAATGAGAAAGAATTGTGTCTCGAGATATCGTGGAATCTAGTTTGATGTAAATGAATTAAGAACGACGCATTCGAGGATGTTCCCCCATATTCTCACGGATAAGGATGTACGTTGAAGAATGTTTTACTTAGTGATGGTCGTAACGTTACGTGTCTACCAGAGTGTGTAACAGTCTCTAGTCTAGCGGATGTATCAGACTCACGTATCGGTTTATTTGTCGGAACATTAGAGTTGTATGTTGTTAATAGCTGGTAATTAATCGTCAGTGGTGACTTAACTTTCAACAAACGGAACTAGTATTGAAAAAAGTCCGATGAGTGACGACCGATTAGGAATCAATGATCAGGATAGATATACTCACCAGAGTCGATTAGCCAATATTAAATGTCTATAACTTAAATTTAAAATATACCCCCTTAGAGTAATAACTCACACTTAAGCCTCTAATAAAAATTGTTTATGTACAACGGAGATGCAATGAGCAAATTGAGCAACTTAAAAATGTTGCCTTCTCAAACAAGTGAATGGTACAAATTTGATAACTGTCATAGTTACTATAAAATGATGGGGAACCACCCTTTCATGAGTCCTTTTCGCATGAGTTTGCAATATATTTTAGCAAAGCGATAAGAAATAAATAAACAATATTCCCACAATATGCGCCTTAAAATATTTGCTGTTTTGTAGGCCACGTGGATTGTGTATATATTTTGTAGAGGGGAATGATTTATGCCGCGTACAATGATGACCGGTGATGCTAACGTTTAGCTCAAACCTAATTTCATCATGTACAGCATTAAAAAACTATAAATATTATGTTTCATCTATTTACTTGAGTGTTCCTAACTTTTACTAGTGTTATTACCACAATCATCTTAATGCATCATTTTATCCAAGTTGATGTGAATAAAACTGTCATGTTTGTAACGGTCTGTTTCTTCCGACCTTAGAAGTTAGACTAGTCACGAGATTTGCTGATGCGATATGGGCAACAAAACGTATAGTTGTGTGTAACACAAAACACTAACTATATAATAACCTACCCAAACAACATCACATAAAATAAATATTGATATTTTATTTTGTATTTATTGAATGATTTATTCTAACATTAATCTTATTCAGTTATAAAAAAATATTTATAAAGAAGTACAAGAACTAAAACTAAGATAGCAAAAATTCACACAAAATGATGAAGAGTAATTTAAAACATTTCAAAATAATAATATAACAAATTAACAACCACGATGTATTAATTATGTTTTATTAATTGAATAATCTGCGCCGGATTGGATGTCTGCTCTGCCTTAAAGTCTCCCACTGCAAATCAGTTTTGTAATAATTGGGGATAAACTCTTATATAATTTATTTTTAATAACTGCAACTTACCGCTCTCCCCGCCTCGTTGTTATGCAGATTCATCTTCTCTCTGAGGTTCCTCCCTCTCTCCCCCGTGTCGACGAACTCCCGGGAGAACTTGAACCCGTAGCCGATGTTATCGGAGCAGCCTCCCCACTCCCAGTCGCGGGTCCCCGGCACTGAGTTGGGGGTGCGCGCCTGCTGGCTGTAGTCGCACGTGCAGGACTCGATGCTACCCTCGGAGCACGCTCGCGCTATGGCGTGGGTGACGGCGGCGCTCGTGATCGCGTAGATGAACGCCGTCTCCCGACAACCTACGAGCAGAAAACAACCACTTAACACCAGGCACACAAAACACCCTATCCTCCCTTCCTGACAGACATAGGTGGCAACTACCAATTGGCTGTCTATTTTAAATAGTGACTTTCAAACAAGTGCAAAATGATTCGTATTCTAATCCAAGTCCTTTTAATAAACTAATCGTTTCTGAGCAGGTTAGAAGACGAGCTTCCCTAAGGATTGATTCTAGTTTTATGTGCCTAATAACAGATATCTCAACCAAGAGGGGGATGCAAATGCAAGATGCAAATCCAAAGTAGTGCGAACTACTTTTCGTGTCATTTCGAAGCTTTCGAGCAACCACAATCAATGAATGCACTAAAATGTTTTCTGTAATGAGGTGACCATCATAGCTATGTAAACAGCTGTAATTTTTCACCTCTCCCTAAACATTTTTGGCAATGAAATTGTAGGGTAAGATTTTCACACACTCTTGTAGTACTTTTTTTAACCGAAGCTCACTCTCAAATATAAACAATAAATGTGGGTTA
Source organism: Sweltsa coloradensis (assembly GCA_024449915.1). Taxonomy (NCBI): domain Eukaryota; kingdom Metazoa; phylum Arthropoda; class Insecta; order Plecoptera; family Chloroperlidae; genus Sweltsa; species Sweltsa coloradensis. Next base: position 49,961 of record JAMZAV010001192.1, read on the forward strand.
GTTTCGTTGTAAGCTTGCCGATCCTACTGATACGAAGCAGAGTTTTTATCTAGATTCTAGAAGAAGCTCTGCATGGTGATGTGTGTGGTGGTGGCGGCGGCAAAGGTTCCGCCCTCTCGATGGCATTACTGTCATCAAATAGGCGTTTCTCCTGGTAAATTGGTTGGAAGATTGGCAAATTACCTTTCTCGTTTCTAGAAAGTATATGTAATTTGCTTTGAATTCATATGCATTCTCTTTAAAGAAAATATGAATTCGTCTGAAGTGGCTTTTGTAAGCTGACTGATGAAGTGTATATTATATCCCGGCACCATTTATTATGCATGCACTGAATCGAAGACTGCAATTTTACTAACACTAAGTGCACACTGGCGTGATACCTAATAAATTAATAATATAAGACAAAATGTTTGTTCATGCGGATGTTCTTGATAAATATGCCTACAAATTGAACTGAGATTTGCTTCAAAACGTTCATGTTACGATATCAGGTCGGGTCAAGAGGTTTAGAGACATTCACGGGACAGCCTGGGAAAACTGCACGTAATCCCAGTGCATTACACAAGGTCTAAGCTAAAGACTTCGCCCACTTTATTTCCGTCCCATTCAACGTTCAAAAATGTACTGCAATTTTCTTGATCTCTTTGCAAATCCTGCTCTGAAGGTTTATCAAGGGGTATCGATACGCTCAATGTATACAAAGGCACACAAAAAGGATTCCTAATGCAGCTGGACGAAGGGCTAATAACCCGTCTCTCCCTCTCTCTCGCACTCGCACACACGTGACGCAACATCACCCTAGTGCTCCCATACAAGCCCCACCATAACAATAGACCGTCTATTAGGACACTAGAAGACCACTAGCCCCCCGCAGCTAAAATTGCCGCTCTTTTTTTGAGGGAGTGGTCACGTAAAATCCTTCTTCCGGTTCAATAAGATCGTTTCAATCCTTCCGAGGTTCCTCTTACGTATTATGTTTTTTGCGTATCCATTATCTGCATGTGGCGTATCCTTAGTCTTTGTGCTTGTTTGGCAGAGGGGTTCGAGACGTTGGGAACTAACGTTCATACTTGGTTGGAGTTCTAGTCTAGTGACAACATTTTGCGTAACAAAATAAACAGCAATTGTTTTTTATCAGCTGAGAATGAGATGTAAAACTTGGGAAATCTGCAGCAATCAGTGTATAATTACAATCCTTTAAAAATCAATAATATAATGCTTAGTATACTGCATTAATTACTGGGTAATTAGCCGAGCAAGACCACCCGTTCTCATTGTGCAAACTATCATTATTGTATGTTTTTGTTCCAGAGAAGGGAGAGCATTTGCATAATATGGGTGCTGATTAGTGCTTATACCTGATGAGACTTGTAATTAGTAATAATTATTAGTAACTGTGCTGAGTGGCTACCAGCTGCTTCATTTCAATACGTTCTGTGTGCGATAATTCCCTTCACAAACACACACAAAAAAAACTATAACTACGTATCGATAGTCAGGACGCGTCTGGTGGCCTAAGGGTGATAATGTTTCCTCCATAATTTACATAGCGGATTTTCCTGTGTGTTCGAAAGTTTTTAAATAAATAAAATCGTAGATTATAGTTTAAAATGTATAAATAAATAAATGTGGTATTTCGAACATTTCTTAATACATCTATCTACAATCCATATTCAACTTTCATGTTTTAGTGTTATTTTTACCTGATCGGTATTTTTTTTTTTTTATTAACAATCGGCTATTCCTTCTCACGTAGCAAATGTAAATTGTTGCGAAATGGGAATACAAAACTCGGCCTGTTTGGACCTGTACCCGAGCATGCACGAACAAGATGCTGCCCATTGACTATAGTTGCGCGTCTAGGGCCCCAGGTAATCGCATTTATAGGTGCCGTGCTACACATTGGCATCTCTGTCAAGGCAGTCATGTTTTGAAAATGCTATTAGAATGGTTCAAATAGTTTTGTGGTTCGTAGCATTAAATTTGTACAATAACTCCTTGTATGGGGGGGTCTTCTTTTTGTATTCTTTTACCTCTAATCTCTTTACGTCTACAAGAACCAACATCATAACACCGAACCGTACCTTACGCCATCTTTCTGTCGCCATGCAGGCAGTCACTCCTCTCGTTCAATGGGATTCCCATTCAAGTGGACGGTATTGGTAGACACGCTGTCTAGCCTCCACCACGAAGGCCCTTTAAACGTCAACAACAACAGATGAACTGTGACCTCGTCCTAGGTGGCATCGTGCGCCCTCGCACCGCGCCGGGGGGCGGCTTGATGACGTAATTATCTTGTAGTTCGACCCGCGGGGAGGCAGACGGGATTAACACAATATACATAACTCATATCCAGCCATGCAGCCAGGTCCAGGTTGTTCACGGTGTGGTGGCCCACCAGTCGAGACGCACGACCACGAGCACCACGGAAGGGTGTTGCATTCTCATTCCATTGATTGATGGGTTAGCCCTAGGTTAAAATAAATCCCCAACATGTTCTCGTCTGCTGTCAGTTTTGGTGGGTTTGGTTTTTTCGCATAGAAAGTCCGAATGTTACGGAATTCATGCCTAATATCATTACGAACGGGACATTAAAAGGCTATCTTCTCGTAAGAATGGTATAATGCTCGGTGAATTGACTTTGGCTTATGCAAATTTTGAATACAAGGCTATTTTTGATAAATAATGTACCTGATTATTACCTTATTATATATAGAGATAAAGGATACAGCGAGGGGTACAGTATCGATTATCTTATAAAATAGTTATGTTAATTGACGACTCGAAATGGGCGGAGCTTAAAACGATCGATAGGTCACGTGACTAGTATTGGGTATAAATCCTCATTTCACAAGCTGGCGCCTGCTGAACGGCGCATCACTTATCACGCTATAATTTTGTTCTATTCATTATTTGGACAACACTTAATGAATAATATTTAGCAAACATATCATTCCTTGTAATAGCGATTATTCCGATTGTTTTGAAAAAGTGTTAGCTTGTTATGACACGTACGCATCACGGAAATATCATGACTAATTTCTCATTATATTTGACCCCGGAGGACAACAAGGATACATAAACTGCAGCCAGGTCCAGTTGTTCACGTGGGTGGCCCACCAGTCGAGACGCACGACCTACGAGCATCAGGAAGGGTGTTGCATCTCATTCCTTGTATGAGGTTAAGAGCCTAGTTAGATAAAAACAAATCCCTAAGTATGTTGCTCGTCTGCTGTCAGTGATTTTGGCGGTTTGTTTTTTTCTGCATAGAAACGTCCGAATGTTGCGAAATTCATGTTCTAATAATTATTACGAACTGGTGCTTATAAGTTTCTTCTCGTATAGAATGGTATAATGCTCGTGAAAGACTTGGCTTATGCAAATTTTGAATACAAGCTGATTTTGATAAATATGTATCCTGATTATACTTATTTATATATAGAATAAAAGATAAGCGAGGGGCGTACAGTATCGATTATCTTATAAAAATAGTTCTGTCGTCAACAAATTGGACGACTCGAAATGGGCGGAGCTTAAAACGATCGATAGGTCACGTGACTAGTATTGGGTATAAATCCTCATTTCCAAGCTGGCGCCTGCTGAACGGCGCATCACTTATCACGCTACTAACTTTTATTCTATTCATTATTTGGACAACACTTAAATGAATAATATTTAGCAAACATATCATTCCTTGTAATAGCGACTATTCCGATTGTTTTGACAAAGTATTAGCTTGTTATGACAATGTACCATCACACAAGTGAAAATTATCAATGACTTAGTTTTCTCATTAATTAATTTGACAAAAAAGAAAAAACTACTGATCGGATTTTGACAAGGATTCTTTGTAAGAATGCATCAGACTGTTTAGACAAGAAATATACTAACTTTCTAGATAGAAAGTGCACTGAACGAAAATTTACAGCATAGAGTAATATGCAGCGTGCACTTTTTCACGGCTCATCCGCACGTCAAGAGTGCGTATTTTAGATAAAAAAAACACATACCCTGCATATTACTCTATGCTGCAAAGTTTCGTTCAGTGCTTTCTATCTAGAAAGTTAGTTATTTTTCTGTCTAAACAGTCTGATCATATTTTTAAAGATGTCTTGTCAAATCCAGTAGTTTTTTGTCAAATAAATTATTGAGAAAACTTTAGTCATTGATAATTTTCACATGTATAATGCGTACATTGTTATAACAAGCCAACGACTGAGTAAAAAAAAAAATCGAAAAAATGTTTGACAAAATATATTATTTACTAAATTAATCATTTAACTATTGTCCAAATAATGATTAGAATAAAGTTAGGCCGTGAAGTGTGGCCGTGAACTGCGATAAGTTGCGAAATGAGGATTTATACCAACTAATTCCGCCATGTTGCTCGTGGACGTCAGGAGGCGGGTACAATTCAAGTCGTCAATTGACGACTCGAAATGGGCGAGCTTTAAACGATCGTAGTCACGTGACTAGTATTGGGTTAAATCCTCATTTCGCAAGCTGGCGCGTGAACGGCTACTTTATCACGCTCTAACTTTTATTCTATTCATTATTTGGACAATACTTAAATGAATAATATTTAGCAAACACTTCCTGTAAAAGCGATTATTCCGATTGTTTTGACAAGTCATTATCTTGTTTAACATGTACACATCACACAGTGAAATTACAATGACTTAAGTTTTCTCATTATTATTTGACAAAAAACTACTGATCGGATTTCGACAAGGATTCTTTGTAAGAATGCATCAGACTGTTTAGACAAGAAATATACTAACTTTCTAGATAGAAAGTGCACTGAACGAAAATTTACAGCATAGAGTAATATGCAGCGTGCACTTTTTCACGGCTCATCCCCACGTCAAGAGTGCGTATTTTAGATAAAAACACATACCCTGCATATTACTCTATGCTGCAAAGTTTCGTTCAGTGCACTTTCTATCTAGAAAGTTAGTTTATTTCTTGTCTTAACAGTCTGATGCATATTTTTAAAGATGTCTTGTCGAAATCCGATCAGTAGTTTTTTGTCAAATAAATTATTGAGAAAACTTTAGTCATTGATAATTTTCACATGTATGATGCGTACATTGTTATAACAAGCTAACGACTGTGTCAAAAAAATCGAAATAATCGCTGTTACAAAGAATGATATATTTGCTAAATATTATTCATTTAACTATTGTCCAAATAATGAATAGAATAAAAGAGCGTGATAAGTGTTGCGCCGTGAAGCAGGCGTCAACTTGCGAAATGAGGATTTATACCAACTAATTCCGCCATGTTGCCTCGTGACGTCAGGAGGCGGGTACAATTCAAGTCGTCAATTAATCCATGCTCAGAATATTAGTATTAATGCATAGAATTATCTTCTATAATGTGTTAAATGACTGCGTGACATCATATACATACCGCAGTAATTGCTGTATCATTTATTCAACACCTATACTATTTGAATCCCAGACATATTTTTTAATTGCACTCTATGGCCCAACCTACGAATCATTACAGGTATATCACACACTTTTCAGTTTGCACGCTGAAGATATTATTTTGACAAGTGCATATTATATTTCTGGGAACGTCACACACACACGTGGACGTGGACACTGCTTTGTGTGGCAGCAATGTCACAAATCGCGGAGACTGTTCAGTCGAGTGTTAACAATTATTCAAATTCATTGTTGTGAAGTGATAAGTAGTAACATTGTGCAACCAAAACGTCATTTTTAAATAGTACTCCAGAATAGAGAAGGGCATATATCATTATCATCGTTTTAATTGTTCCCCATGGAGGTTATTTGAGGAGAAGAATCGCACAGGTAGGATTCCCACGCCGTAAGCCAGGCCTCACAGGACGGGGTCTTCGTCGACCTACTAATAGTCAATAGTGTCAATACCCAACACTCATTGAGGAGTGAATGCACACAAATTACCCATCAGTTCCGCTCGAGGGGCCTTAGTTTACATTTCACACTAGTCAGTAGTGCGTGCATGGATCTTGAAGAGTGCGTCCCGCAGCGAGCAAAGAGTGGGTGCTAAAGACGTACTTTCTTGTGACGCTTTGGAACAAAGCTTTACCTGGTCGTCGAGAGGCCTTGAGTTGGACCACCCGCGGCAGCACCTCCGACTACAATACAGCCTCGAAGACAGGAGACGACCCCTGCGGAGTGACGAGTACTACAGGGTGAGGTCTTACTTCCAGCACACCTCCACGTGGAATCACTCTCGCTCTCAAACTCCGTGTGCCCCTCACGATGAAGAGGTGACCGCCTCGCCCCGGGGTAAACGGTCATCATTACCTGACCGCTCAGGTGGGCACGGTCACAAGACGGTAGAGAACGTGACAGGATATTACCCACGCCACTACACCCGGAATTATAATTTACATTAAGAAGACTTTTATTTTGCAGCTCTGAACACGGGTTGATTTCCTTGGGAGGAAACAGGTTTTCAGCGTAATTGAGTTGGATGAAATGTTGGAATGGCTAAAACTGAATACAATTTAGTGATGTGGTAGCAACATTTAACATACAAAACAATTATCCTCTTGATAACTAGGGAATTCGAGCTTCTACTTTCAGTGGCGTGCGGTAGAGATCGCTCCTGTAGACGCGAGGCCTGGACCATTCTCGGCCCCCTATCGTTTTAATTTACTGCGCATGTTAGAAATGCTTCACTTTTTATTATTTCTCACGTTTCTACAGACGCAAATAAATTGTTTTGTATTTCTAAAAGAGACTGTAACATATTTTAATAAAAGGTTTCCGTGACCAATGGCAGGACTGGTTCAGGTCCGGACACTAAAATAATGGTAATGATGTTGGAAACCTTGACCCTGCTACACTCATATTTATTTTTAAATTTAGATAATAGTGTTCTATGGCAAGGTCTGGAGTGGAGCGTAGGGCCATCACTCGCACCGTTGGCCCTGGTCCAGTCACAAACACATTTCACAGCCTCGAATCCCGTGATCAAGCAAGCCACTTGCGTTTGAATTACTGACCCATTATGTGTTTGAGAAGATGTTGACAACAGAACAGTTGCACCACACATAACTTTTTGTGTTAGTATTATAAAGCTAAGCTCTTATGTTACAAAATACACCCGAGGCCTACCTTCTTGATGAAATCTAGTATAATAATGAAGTCAAGTTCACGAAATAAATTCATGAATTTCGCTTGAAAATAACTGTTTGGATTGACTGCATTAAACCGCCGAGCCGAGTAATTCATTGGATTATCAACTTATTCAAAGTGGATTATCATTCATTTGAAAAGCTCCCGTTGTCATTTGAATGATTGGGAGATAAATTTGATGCATGATCAGACCAAGAACTAACTTTGAACCAATTCAGTGAAGGTTGTCAGGGGTGGGAACTGAACCCAGGACCAAGTCCGACACCCTTTACGAGGGGTTGATAGGAAGAAACACATCTTGCCGCTATGAACGAAGGTTGCCAAATGCACAACTAACTCATCCGAAACATCGCGACATATTTATAGCCTAAACTAGTCAACAACTCTTCGTCAACCCTTCTCTCATCACTCCTCGCAAGCTGACGTCGCGCGTACTCGCGAGCGCTGGGAGCTGAAAACCTCAACGCGTCGCGACGTCGTCGTCGTCTTCGGTCTTGAATGAACACCTCTCTCACAGCCTCGAACCCAGCGTGACTCACCACTCAATCCGTTCCGCTCGTACGAGTAACAGAAGTACGATTTACTAACATATTAAACTAAACGATTCTAATATATTTTTCTTTAATAGCTATACGTTAATATTGTTTCTCCTTGAACAGAATTATGCAAGGTTGTCTAGACCCAGCATTCACAACATAATTTATCGACGGTGGTCGTAAAATTTGGTATTATAAGACTACGTTCAGAATTTGTGTTCTTAATTACGCTAGAAAATGCCACCATGCGAAGAGACTTCTTTAGAAGAAGAACGTGAAGTTTCTATACTGCCGTCAGGTATAAATAAAGGTGTTCTTTAAGTTATTTATTGGTAAATTAATCTCGCCATAAAATACGGTACTAGTGGCACAGAACAGTACAACATTATTTAATTGAATTGTTGTTCAAAGTCAAAATCAATTTCAACAAAGTCCAAGTTGATGTAGACAGACGCATTCCCAATTTGATGTGCAAAATATATCATCGTTATTGTAAGTTTGAGAAGTATATTAAATATCAATCTGTTCTAAACACTCAACCACACACATTGCGCACATAGAAACCGCTCATACACTCATTGAGTGTCTTGTTTAGAATTATTTCCATCCCATTCCGTGAACGTATCAGTTCATGCAGATGTGTGTGCTGTGCTGTGGTAAGAGAGAGGGTATTTGCCATATTGTTTTACGCACTGTCTTAATACAGCACGAAGTATGTAATTGCCCCCTGAATGTGTAGAGGTGATGTTATTACAGTAATTTAGCCACGAGGGCGCCACTTAGAGGTTAAACCGTCGATAAACTATTGATGATAGGTATCGGAAACTCCATCAGTCAATAAACGCCGGAGGGTTTGCGTTTCAGATAGTGGCCACCGCTCTTACAACCAGAGCCAGACACCACAATTAGCTTTAAAACTCTAGCTGCATGGGACGTGATACCGAAGTAATAAAATCACGGTTTAGCGTTTTTACTATGCATACACCATATTGAAAGGTTTGTATGTATCTCGTACAAAATATACAACGTAAGTTAGTGTTTGCAGTAAATATGAAAACGTTTGATGATTACGGAGACTAATAACTATGTTGGTGGGAGGCTAATGGAGACAATTTGCTTGTGTCTCCTTCGTGGCGTCAACAACGACGTAACACGCAATTTGTATTTATATTTATGTACTCATTAACAAGAACTGATTTTCAAGAGAAACGCGTGTCCGATGTCTACGTTTACATAATGCCATAATATAATATTGATGGATTGAAGTTAAATTAAGAAGATAAAAGTTACTCTCCCCCGTCTGGGCCCGGAGTAGAATTGGCCCAGAGCATGGCTCTGCTAATCGTAAAAGGCGATTCAAGAGAAAAAGTCCACCTCGCAAACATCAGCTAGTACAAAGAGGGGAGTATAATTACTCCCCGAAACTAGAGGCGAGCTCTGGCAATCGTCGTCAGGGACACCTCCCTCTTCCCTTGACGACCTCCCCGGCGACGATGACAATGACACAACGAACGATGACAAAGACGTTGACGACCGCGACGTGAGAAACCCCCCTTCCTCCCCTTACCCGTGGCTGGTTCTGACCAGCATGCGCCGCTCCTCCCCATCACGCCTAGGCTAGAGTGGTGCGCATCCGTGCATATGATCTAACGGTTGACGCGCCCTTAATCCAAATAAATAAATAAATAAATAAACAAACAAAAAACAAAACAAAAAAAGTTACTCTACACTTGAACCACAGTATATGTATTGAAGCAGGAATACTCCGAGTTAAACTTGGGGAAAATCCTGGATCTTTCCATGTTTTGCTAATTCCGCAAACGAACAAATACATGGGCGGATAATGGATGCTAAGGGTGGCTGTCTGTATATGGTTGTAATATTTAGCCAGTTCAGCCAAGGGTTTTGGTATTGATTTGGGATGAAAAGTTCTAGGGATCCGGATGTTTGTAGGACTTGACCCTAGCTTCTCAAAACATGACACACAGAGAGCCACCTCGGATAAACTTCAATCAGAGTTTCCTGTGGCTTGATGAAATTCTCTCTTCAATACATAACGTATAGCAAAATTAACAAAAAAACGTATTGAATAAATACTTACTTGTATTTCGTTAACCAATGTTTAATTCGTTGTATTGTTTTTAAGTAATATATAAGATAAGGACACCGTTAAACACTCCCTCGGAAATTTAAATTAATTTCCTCCATTATGATTTTATTTTGAAAAGAGTCGACCTCGGTATAATATGGGTCGGCTCGGCTTGGCTGATCACAGAGTGCGCGAGTGCGGGAGTGAGAGAGGCGGCCGCCCGGCAGCGGTAAGTGGAGGCCGGACAATCACCAGGGCCCCAGACCGCAAGGAACGAGATATTACAACACGAGGACATATTATTATTATGTCACTTGCGAAGAATGAAAATCGCTTCTCACACCCTCTGTAACCATTAGGATCTTATCTACGTTACTTATTTATGTGGTGTAGAAAGACATTGTGATGATTTGCAATGGCGATGTAATTGTTGCATTTTGATAAATTTTATATTGGAAAGTGCATACTATATTAGACTCGTCTGTCTATAACTAACTGCCAACTGGTTACATTATTAAAAATTTCCAAACGTAAATACTAAATAATCTTAGTGCCAGCTCTAGTTTTGAATGCATATCGAAATTCAAATGTTTTTTTTTTTATCTCATTGTTAATAAGCGTGATCAAGCATGGATACGAACTCACGAAGTGATTGTTAAAGTCAACGAGATGGCCACTAATAAACTGCAAGTAATTATTGTGGAGTAGAGCGCGAGCGATGTGCTCGAGGGTGTTATCTGAGCAACGCACATGCGCGCCGTGCCAGACACACTCCAGACAAGCCCGCGTATCTCCCCCCACCTGCCACACAGCTCGCTATCTAGCGAATACGTCCTCGTAAATTTCCAATTTTAAACATATGTTCCGATTTATCTGAATTTATTAATAGAATACAATTTTATTCCCACTGTATAGAAGTGGTTGTAACTTGTAAGTAATGTTTTTAAAAACATCGGTAATGTAACAAACTCAATGATGTAACGTGTATGTCTGTAAATAGTTTTCTAAGAATCAGGAAAATTTCTACAAAATGATTGCACATATTATTAATAATAAAAACTAATTCAATCATCTGAGTTTCGCCACAACGGCTAAATCAAGTAAAGTAAGTTTCGTTCTTCTTTCGATACTAATATCGACTTCACGTTCACCGCGATTAAAACTGAACAATGTTTTAACGTATTAAAAATTAGCACATTGAAACATTAACAATTTAACTATAATTCTATACTGGCGAAAGATATTAATGAGAACGAGGGAACGACATTTTGAAGCACTGCAGATATTTGCGAATGTACTATAATTTCCTATAATCATCAATAGAAAATTGGATTATAAATAATAATAATAACCGGCAGCAATATCGTAAATTGAAAGTTGAAGAAGGTAGCTTAAATTTTAGGTTGAAGACATGGGGGTATTCTGAGTAAAGTTCTTCTCCATAGATTTCCTCAATGAAAAAGCGAATGCCGAGATATTATCCGTAAGTCGTAAAAAGAGTGTTAATAATCAAAAAGTGTAATTTATTTAATTTCATAAAATGTGCACAGCATCGCGCTATCTGATTCAATCATAGCGTGGAGTGGGTTGTGGGACCCGGGCAATGAAATCCAGCGTCAGGAATGTAGATGCAACGATATCTAGGTTGCTTTCTCAACTTTATGTTCTTGGTGTTTCCTGCTTTTGATCAAGTGGAAAACGATGTATTATCATAAAACAGTAACTGTTTTGAACTAGAGATGCTGGCAGGCTATGTGTGACTCGTTTACAACCGAGAAACACATTCAATGTGACTGATTGCGTAAGCCGTGTATATGGCAATACGGTGCCATATATAGAATAGGGGTAGGTTTTATATACTATACGTTACACATTAATATGTAATCGTATGATTGCACATCTCGATTGAGGACACATCTCAGTCATATTGTGATGTACATGAACAAAAGCACTAGTACCGTGTACACCAAAAGTAATACCACGACATGTAGAGTTGATTTCAATGCATTAGCAGTGTGTTATAGTACAAAGACTAAAAGGGAAAAAGAAAACTCTTATCTTCCGGCTGTGTGCCTCTTTTGATTCATTGTAGTTGACGCGCCCCCCACGATAACGCGCTAGTCCTGCTTTGTGTACACTCCGATCTGAATTGGGTTTGACATCACAAAATGACAATCACTAAACGGCTATTTCCATAATGGAGGGTATGTGGAAACTAAAAACACATGGTAGAGAAGAGACAATTGAGGGATTACTCCGGGAAACTGGTTTCGTGTATGCGACAGACAGCTGTGAGGCCCACAATATTCAGACTGACAAATTGTGAAACAACCCAACAACAACTTACCTCGATCGACGATTTTGCCGAAGAGATTCTTTCCTCTGAGGAAGTTTCTCGTGGAACAATTCCACCTTCTGTTTCTGAACTGGAACTGACACTCGACTATTGCCTGGTTGGCACCCTTGGAGACGGCGACGAGGACACCTGGGTTCTCCCGGACTAGGCGACGCTGTTTTCTACGGAGGGTGGAGTGTACGGCGGGATCCATGTACAACATCCCGGGGGAGAGAGGTAGCAAGTTGTTCGGTTCGCCGGCCTTCGCGATACCCCTGCAACACGAAACAGTATATTAAAAAACATTATAAACATATCACAGAATTTAAAATTTTGTTACTCGTGTTTTGGAATAATTGGACATTTTGTACCAAACTATTACCAAACGTTCCACGATAAGAACACGATAACTGGATTAAAAAAACTGTCACTGGATAGGTACTCTGTACATAGGACTGTATTTGCAGAGGTTTGTCTAAATGATATATTATAATAAAATATAATAATATATATTCTGAGCATTCACAATTTAGGAAGAAACACCGTGCAAAAATTAAAATGATAAATGAAATGAAAAAAAAACATAAAATAAATGTTATATTCGTCTAATCTGAGAAAAATCAGGATTTTCGACAACCGAAATGAAGCCAATCACACCACGATTAAGTATGTGCAGCGTTTAATACTTGGTTTATGACATGACAATAACAATAACAAGCAATTTATTATTCTATTCCAGTAATAATATCACCTGTCACTAATTAATAATTATTTTTGATGAATATTTTCTTTATTTTTCCTAAATATTAAGCATTATAATATATATTTTTATGTTTCGCCTGTACTTAAACTAAACGTTAAATCCACAATCTTTTAAAGCTATTTTTTTAAATTAACTGCTCGCGGAAGTAGCATTTTACTATTTTTATATTATTTACTGCTCTATGAAGGAGCTCTGAAATATGTAAAATCGTATTGCTTCCGATACCTATAATGTATGATATTAAAAATTGTTTATTTTCCCGTTATATTCGCCTTTCAAGCTAACGATATACCAAATAACGCAAATTAGTTTTGGCTAATGATTTTCTCAACTATACATGGAATGGCTCACAAGATTTCTTGCTTCCTGATCAGGACTTTTACTACCTCTCAAATGTTTAGGTATGTTTATGGCCGTCGTGACGACCGTCGTATCGTGTCAGCTTCGCGCAGACTTGCAGACATTTCCATTTGGCTCTCATTCCATTTAACTAGCACGAATTTGTGAATGCCTCAGAATCAGATCTTCGTATATTTTATTAATCAATGCAAGCAAGTTGTCATGTGGTTTGAACGAGTCAGACTGATCCATATAGTTGCAGTGGGGTGGACAAGCAATGCACAATCGTCGTGTCGTCCTCGTCGTCGTGTCGTCCTCGCCTCAAGAGCAGAGAGCTCAAGAGCTTTTCATTCAGCTTTTGTGTGGCTCGTTGGTCTTGTGGTTAGCGTATCTGCTTCCAATGCAGAAGGTCCAGGGTTCGATTCCCGCTATAGTCAGAAGTTTTTTAACTTCTGATTTGGACTTCAGTCCATCAGTTCTTGTCTTAGGAGTTTGTAAACGGTGACTTTGGAGCCGTCCTAGCAACGAAGCACATAATAAATTTCAGAGTTGTTCTGAATCGGCCTTGTTGATTCTGGCGTTGATTCGCGGGTGTTCGCACTGTCCATACCACTGATTGCTATATTTCCTATTAAAAATATCGATCTTTGGTTGGTTATCGCTCACTCGTCAATTGCGTCGGGCCTGCATGGTTGGCTTGGTCGCTTTGATTTAAAGTCCCCCACTGAAAATCAGTTCTATAACTGAGTGGGTAGACTCTAAATAAAATTTATTTATTTATTTATTTATTTATGCGTTCTCATCAATCGGATGGGTCTATATCGGTCCTCAACTATACCTTCATTTGTCGATCCCGCAAGTCTCGGTTGTAGCCCTCCCAAAACGTCTATATTCTAGAACATGCACTCGATTCATAGCTATCAGTAGGAACCTATTTCTTCGAAAGGTACCCATTTATTAAAAAAAACGTATTGAAAATTACCAAACAAATTAAAATTAAAACAGTTATCTGTCCATTTTTGGAAGAACTGAACACTTGAATAATTGGAGTTTGGTATTTGGATGAGCGTAGCGAGCGTAGCGAGTGGAGCGAAGACTTCAATTTCACTGACCCCCCAAAATATTTAGCTCGGGTGTTTTTTTGTTTGTTTGTTTTGTTTTTTGTTTTTTTTCCGTCTGTTTGTTCGCTCGATTCCGGGCAAACGGCATATGCGATCTTGATGAAAATTGGAGGGGACCTTCGTTTTCTCTGAACTTAGAGGTGTATTGTTTTTGGGTACAATCGAAGAAATATTTCTCATGATGAATATCGTATTTTTACGATTTTTTTTCGATTTTTAGTGCGAAATTTTCGTGACATTTGGGCCGATTCTGACCAAACGGGTGGGGACAACGTTCATATTTCACATGGACATTAAGGTTATGGTGATGTAGTACCTTTTGAAAGAAAAAGTTGAAAAAGTTAGCCAGAATCCACAGAAATAAAGGTTTTAATATGAGTTTATTGAGGTTTATAATACCAATTAACACGTAACAATAGAAACTTGACAACAATCACCTACAATGCATTCAAAAAGCACTTGCAAAGGAAAAGTGCAAACAAACGCAAAAAACGCAAACAAAAAAATTACAAAAACGCTCATCCATCAACGCGGCGGGACTTTAGCGTTTTCCTAGTTAATTTTCAATTGGAAGTAGAGATGCAGTTGAATTTGTAATTTTAATCTTTAGTCGTGAAATAAGTCGAGATTTCGACTGCGAACTTTTAAAAGACTTAAAAACTTTTGAAGGGACTTTAAATCGTTCTAAGTTCCCATAGAATAGTAACTTTATTAACTAACAAATGCTTTATGCTGGAAATGGAACGTGTTCCTAAACTCGTTCCTATAGTAACCTGTTCCTCCCTAAGTAATCGGTTTGAACTCCGAAACATCAAACTATTGACAACCACCGACTGCAATACCACCACCACGTGAAAAATCGAGAACCGGGACACCTCTCTGAGCTTGATCAGTCGACTAATCACCCAAGTACGAAACGTCGAGAGGACATGTTCAGATAACGATACAGCTTGTTCAGCAGGTGCAAGCCGCCATCTTTAATGATGATTCGCACCCATACTGCCTTGTTAACTGCGCCAGGGATGAGTCAATATTTGCTAAGCTACTATTTATGGTGCTTAAACATAAATCTGCAATCTCGGAAAGTAGTTACAACTCCTGAATACACGTTTATGTCTTCACCGATGCCGCTCGACGCACGCGTCAAACCACGCTGTCGTGTAGTCAAGACCCATGGTCAGTCACATCACACGTCAAAAGGACAAAATGCACACAAAACAGTACAAGACAAAACTTGCTCAGAATAATTCTATGTACATTAATTATAAAATATTTAATAAACTTCCGTCAGAATTAAATAAATGTTAGTAGAAAAGACATATTATTCAATACCAGAATTCTTTGAAGACAAATTTGATTTTGATTTGGTTCATATTTTTTTTTAATTCAGGCTCTCTACCATGCATACAGTGCATGGCCAATTTTTTTGGTTTATAAAAAAATGGTATTTTTATTTATATACATTTTTTTGTGTGGAGAGGGGCTTTTCCGACCATTCTTCTTCCAATTGTTATCCAGTATTAAAAAACGGCTTCTTTTTCTGACCTGATCATATCTACGGGCAGGGAGTCGATGCAACTCTGCAGTGTGTATATAAGTCACATAGTTATTATTGTTTAATTTTGAATATTGTAATGTAGGCCCCTATATTATTATGTTGTATTTAAAAAAATCCAAATACCCTTGCATGACAAGTGTTAAGGAGGAAATAAAACTATATTGTGTGTGTATTGTATTGTATTGTATTATATTGAATTAGAGCTAGTAGTCCTGATCTCTAGAATCATATGGATATTCTGTGCAAAAGTAACCTTTATTGCTGTGTATACTGTCTCACAAAATGCTTACAATGACAACGGTACTGACAGAGGGGATTCCCCCTCGTTCCCCCATCCGTACGTTACACAGGCCTTGCTTGATGAAACCAACACTCATCTGTGCTCATAGGATATGAATTTCGTAGCCTCCTCTTGGATTATTGCACATTGTTATTTTAGAGGAACTATTTGTTGTTACCTTCTTACGTCTTTACTTATCCAATTTGTTTTATTTAAAGGACTATTCGTCCAAATTGTACAAAGCCTAGATTCTAATCTTTTCGTGTAGAACAAACGAAAACTAAGACCCAACCTAAATTAGCTAATCCGTTTAGATTTTACACCATATAATCAATAATAATAATGTTTTGTGGGAAGCCTGCCCAGTAGGGTGCAATTCATGCCCCTCTTCAGGTGTCTAACTAGGTATATGTTGCGGATAGAACATGTGAAGGGATGTCCCAGGGCTATTTAAGAGGATTCGCATTAACGACTCAGGAAAACGTCGGAAAAACCTTTAGTCAGGATTTCCGGTCTCGACGGGATTTGAACCCTGGACCTCCCGAATCAGAGTCGAGCGCTTGACGCTCGAGCCAACACTGTCGGTCATATAATCAAATCCATGTGTTTTTAAAATAAACGAATCGCAATTCTGCGAAAGTAACTTATACGCGCAATGTATGAAATAGCGAATTAGACGTTTTATCGCCATTAAACAGTTTAAATGAACAGTATGAGTTTACTGATTGAAGTTTACTAAACGATGTGAAATAAATTAAACTAAGCGACAACATTCTTCTAAACTCCGGGGCCAGACAACTCCACGAATCCATGAGAGCATCGTCTACGAAACACGCGTTCTCCATCAACCCTTCACTTGGGGATGGATTTGCTTAGATACCGCTCCGGCCCCGACATATTGATGGCGACTTTTACCATAGACCAAATGAATGATACCAAGAAATAAAACATTGGCTTGTTGATAGCTCAGGTCGCCCATTCATTCATCCCGCTGCACCGTGAGAACGTCTTCGTGATGCGACTTGTCTTGTCTTGCAGGAACACAAGAGTTATTGTCTTGCGCCGTGTGACTCTCAGCGCTCTGAGTCAGGAGGTGCTGTCATGCGCCGTGTGACTCCCAGCGCTCTGAGTCAGGAGGTGCTGTCATGCGCCGTGTGACTCTCAGCGCTCTGAGTCAGGAGGTGCTGTCATGCGCCGTGTGACTCTCAGCGCTCTGAGTCAGGAGGTGCTGTCATGCGCCGTGTGACTCCCAGCGCTCTGAGTCAGGAGGTGCTGTCATGCGCCGTGTGACTCCCAGCGCTCTGAGTCAGATGGCCTTGAGTCATTGCGAAATTTTAATGATAATTAGCTGCGTTCCACCTGTCTGACTATACGTTCCACTTTTCATGCATGCACAAGGTATTTGATGTATATGTTGATAGCGTTTGTATCTGTCCCTAGTCTGTGTTGTCCCAGCTAAGGACACCTTGGCTTCCACATCGTTAGAGACGAGAATCAAGGCCCATAAGATTCCTTGCAGCACTCAAGTTTCAACCTGCCAGCCTTTGCATGCTACAGTACACGGTCCTCAGATAGCCAACAGTGGTTACAAATGAACAGACAAAAACAAGCATGTAAAAAATAATCCATTCCTACCCGCTTAATGGCTGACGATTTCTTTCTGATAAAATACGACACTGTTATTTAATTTTCTTAACGAAAACTCTTAATTTATCGTGATACGTGTCGTAAGGTCCATAAGACAAAACCTCTTAGACAATAACCATTAAGTAAAGACACAGGTTCGTGGTCGGGAAGTTCTTGTGTTCACCATAACATGCCATTTAGCCTTATAGGGAATGCCACTCGAAATCAAATCAGAGTCCGATTTCTCGTCCAGAGGCGATTACACTGGCAGAAGCAGATTCCTGCCCATGTGATACGTTTTTGTCCACATTTTTGCGGTGGTCTAGCCTTTTGCTTTCTCTTCATACTTATTCGATAAAATATCAATCAATCAGTCAAGAACATGGTATTTGCATTGTTATGTTTCTTGCTAAAGAAGTCTTGAGAATGTTTATATAAATACAGTGCGAAATGTAAACTGAATAACTCGTTTTTGGTTGGTATGCCTGGCGACAAACAAGTGACAATCCCTCGGTACAAAATATGTAAGCGTTTTGATCTTGCAATTTATCCCGTCCCGTCTCTAATGATGACTGTCTCTATTCCTTAACAGTATTTCACATTGCGTTGACAGTTTAACACCGTTTATTTTTCATATTATGCTAAATTTTTCTTGTAAACCATAGTGATAAGGGTGCGGGACTCACCATTTCCAAGAGAAGAGGCATTTTACTGACCCGGCACCTCCACCAAAACAATACTAAAATGATGCCAAGGGCATTTTTTTGGCTCCTTCATCAATCTGTAGATTATAAGTAGATGAACTGTCTCTTATTATTTACTACAATTCAGAAATTAAAAAAGTCCGCCCCAACCGGGAATCGAACCACGGATCTCCCACGTTTGGGGCGGACTTTTTGACTTTCTGAATTGTAGTAAATAATAACAATTACACTTACGGGAGTGTTTCCCGAATCCCGACTAAACAAATCAAGAAATGAACTGTCTCTTGTTTGGGTACTGCTCACATATCCAGGTGTACGTGCTTGTTTTGACTTCAGTCATATTTCTACTAAAAGCCGCATTGCAGCGACAATGACGCTCAATAATAAAGGCTTTATTAATTGCAATTTTTGCTTTCCAAAATAGTAATACTAAAATAATTAATAGACATTTTTTTAGCTAACAAATCACGTGTTCTTGTTGAAACATACCGCACATCTACATTGTCTCTAGCACGTTTTATTAGCATTTAGATTTAGAATATTTAGCATTGATTTTGTCGATTTTAGCATTTTTTTAGCATCAAAAACCTTAAACGCTAAAAAAACATCTCCAGTTACACACACAAAAACACACAAATATACAACACACATAAACGTACGTAAACATACAACATCCTAGTTTTAATTCAGCGAATTTCGGACCAGTTAGAAGCTTGGAATAAAGGTAAGGAAGGTATATGGGGTGTGTATAGCGTCATTTTTGTTGGGTATCGGGCGATTATTGAACACACTGTCTTAGAAAGTATCGACGACATATAAATAGTGACATCTGGTGACATATTATATTGTTTTTACTTGATATACCATTACTTTATTTAGAGGTGGAAAATTCAAATTGTTGATCGGCTATATTGCCCAGGGTGGAAGTTGCATCGTTCCAGAACCTGGCTAATCTGTCCGGTAATAGTCACTTCCGGCAACAAAATACACGGTAATTTTTTAAATGAATACAGGTTGATACACGTGTAAAAATTTGTGTTCGTGTTGTTTGACCATCAAAGCGGGGAAAGTAATATGTCTAAATAACTCATATACGAACTACAAAGGAATGTTCAACAAGTAATAACAACAACAACCAGTGGCGTTGCATGCAACTTGGTACTGTCACAAATACAATTTTACAGTAAAACTTGTTCAGAAAAAATTAAATTAATAACTTATGGAGAAAGAATTCTGATCATGATTGTCTCCTATAATTTATTGTGTTTTAATTGGTCTGACTTTATAACAGAAAGAACATGTTTAGATGACATGTTATACAACTTATAACATACGCCGTACTAACAAAGCATATTCTAATGAAAATACCTATCTTCTTTAGGTGGTATGCCGACTTGATGATCACTTATAGTATCAGTTTGTTTGCGCATATATTCCACAAGGTATACCGATAGATAGATAGATCATCATGCTTTACACTGCACGAGATACTTTCTATTTCGGAAGGTTAGATATCTATCACGGATAATTTTTACAGGATTATCCAATGGGCATATATCTTCAAATCGAGACCACAGGTTGTGTACAATCGGTATCATGTTAGTTATACCTGAAAATAGACAATTTGAAAAGTGTAATCTATTTGGGAACGAAAGATTTCCTTTGTGCATCACTCTTCTGTCTGTCCGTGTGTTGAGGCGTGTCACGCCTCACGATGAAAACCAAACATGTCTTTCGATTGACGTATTTGTTGACACTGACTGTCGACAACGATAATTCACAAAATTATTGGTGACCATGTGGGTCAGAGGGATGGGTTTGTTCAAAAAGTTTATATTTTCGAACCCGGCACCGCCACCAAAACACTGACGTTTTAAAACTCTATCTTTCTACGACAATATGATGATTGTCTCGTTGGTCTTGTGGTTAGAGCGTATCTGCTTTCAATGCAGAAAGTCCAAGATTCGATTCCCGCCAAAGTTAGAAGTTTTTTAACTTCTGATTTGGACTTTAGTCTTTCAGTTCGTGTCTTAGGAGTTTGTAAACGGTGACTTTGGAGCCGTCCTATAGCAACGAAGCATATAATAAATTCAGAGTTGTTCTGAATCGGCCTTGTTGATTCTGGCGTTGATCCGCGGGTGTTCGCACTGTCCATACCACTGATTGCTATATTTCCTATTAAAAATATCGATCTTTGGTTGGTTATCGCTCACTCGTAGATTGCGTCGGGGCCTACAGGGTAGGCTTAGTCGCTTTGATTTACTGTCCCCCACTGAAAATCAGTTATATAACTAAGTGGGTAGACTCTAAATACAATTTTTTTATTGTTTTTATTTTTTTTTATTTAAGTAGCTACGCTCCCTATTTTTTGTAATCCTATAACCGTGATTGTTTAAACAAATCAATATATTAATTTTAACAAACGCGATGGACGGATTAAGTTTCTATTCTAATGCACTTTCAATACAGTAATTACATGATAACGTATGTCAATTGTCAACCATTCAGTGTAGTGATGAATAATGTTGTGGGTACATTAAAAAGATATTTATCATGAGTTTCTAATTCCGACTTGCTGACACCTTGACATGTGGTCAAATATCACTAGGATGATTAATAATCTGATGCGCTGCAACATCCAGTCTCGGAGCCACGCTGCAATGTCCGTCATAACAGACCCCGAGCACGACCAACCTGCCAAGCCTAATCGATAACAATCAAAAGACAATTTCAATTTGATTTATCAGACAATCGATGTCACTGACCAAAAATATGTTTATTTTCCTTCTGTCATCCCACATTCTAAGAGGCATCGTGACGACAGTGCTGACGGGTGCGATTGATGTGGGGGGTGATTAATTTAAGATAACAATAATAAAAACATTAGTCAGCAAATATTTACAGTAGAATTAGATGACGAATTTATTATAATATTTTTATCTCGTTTTGTTTGAGGAGATCCTAGTCCAATAATCAGAGATTCCGGCAGAAAAAGTGCTAGCGATGGGAACTTTTTGTTCTGAAGATACGTTCCTCGATTCTACGCATACAAACAAAACATGGGTATACATGCTTAGGAGACTTCAAACGAGGCTGCAATGCTAATAAATTGACAGATTGTCGAAGAAGAATACAAAAATATAATAATAGACCTACTTTTCATCCCACCGTTCAAATGTCGTTTTTGGTGGAGGTGCCGAGTATTTATTTTATTTTACATGAATATAATGGTTTTGATATTTGTCCAAAATTATAAATTTACGAACGAAGCACATGATCAATGTAGATACAGTTAATCAGAGCGTTGTTCGCGGGTGAATCATGGCCAACCAGCGGACAACGATCTTAAATATTATAGATCAATGGTTGGGCGTAATTCATTCGTCGATGGCATAGACTTTAAAAAGTAAATCACATTGTAATTATTTTAACTTCAGATGGAAAACTATGATGTGTGTATGCTTGTGCTGACTGCTGATCTCTATGCCTGTCAATATGCCTGATTTAAAAGTTAAAACTTCACTACACCAGACAGTCACGCACTATATATTTTCGAACAAAACATTACACAGCTCTCAAGATAGGTTAACATTGGTTGAAACATCATTAACGAAACGTCACTGAGCCATTGGCGATCATTAGTTACATCGCACCACGAGCTGTGCAATTGATTGTGTCGTTTGAAAGCAGCCCAGCCTAAAACAAACAAAATATAAAGCGCTGTGGTTTCAGGAGTAACAGCATGCAATGGGCAGGGCTGACAGCCAGCCTACGAATGATTCAAGCGACACGATTAATTGGGCCCAAACAATCCTAGGAAGGTCTACCTAGATAACTTGCACCAGCCGTGCAAAAGAACGACAAACAAAATAGCTATTTAATAAAGTCATAGACTTGATTGTGAAAGGGTTGATCACAGCAGTACAATCACAACTATGTGGTCTGTTTTTGTCGCTCCTGTTGTGGCAATAGTTCCACCGAGTTAGGTGAAGTTTAAACCACATACCTTATGGTTTAAACGCTATATTGTGATTACAAAATGACCTCACGAAAGTAATACAATTTACTTCCTGTGCAACTACGATGTATCATGTCATGATAATAGATATAATTTTGTACAAAACGTTTTGAACGACTATTACACATAGCATGAGCTATTTGGTATTTTATTAGTTCAAATGATCTCCGATCATTTTGTACAGTTAGTATTACAATGAGTGAATAACTGAATATTAATGGCTGCGTTGTTATGTGAAGTAATGGTCTGTAGTAAAATCTGGTGTATACCCATTTTTGCCGACACAATTTGTGTGTAGTGTGCATGAATGCGTACGTTCAACACCAAATACTTAAAATTACCGTTCTGTAACCAATCACTGTGTTGTTTCGTTGTTGACTGTAGAGAGATATGCAGCAATATTGTGCAACAAGTATGTCAATGGTCGCCTTGAAGTTTGTTCCATCAAAACTTACGAAGACATATCATGCTTAGTATGCCCCAACTGTTCAATTTACTAGGAAAACGCCAAAGTCGTTGTTAAACGAGTGAGTGACCTATGTGTATAGTATCCGGTATCATTCCCCATACTGGGCTAGATCGAGCCTTAGGTATATGGGAGAAAAGGCGATGTTCCCGGGCACTCAACACATGGCTCACTCACTCGTTTAACAACGACTTTGGCGTTTCCCTAGTTATTTAAATTGAACATTTAAAATGCGAATCATGTTCAAAACGTATTAGCGTGAAACATTACCAAATTTCCAAGATAAAACAAAATCACCTAAGTTTTATTACCCATTTAACACCCCTCAAAAATAATATGTGGGTGTAAAAATATAAAAAAGTTCGAGCTAATGGGTATCGAACCCCAACCCTCCGTGCGGTAGTCTAAATGCTTACCAATAGGCCATGCAAGCCACGTAGTTATCGTCCCACTAGTAGCTGCTACTAAACAAATGCTATAGATATTTTTAAAATCACATTTTAATTTATTGTAGGATTAAATCGCAATGAATCTAGCTGATTTTGTTAGCAGTTCTCAGTAAACTCGTACCGGATGACTGTTTAAAATTCAGCCCAATCTGTTTCGACGTACAGACAGACAGACAGAATCACAGATGAGAGCCGTTCGAGTTGAATGGAGACACTCGGTCGCTCCGCTCCCTCGTTTAATAAAATATAATACATAATTTACATTGCGAGCATGATGGTTGTTGGTCGCCATGCAAGTGTTGGTACTCGGAACTCTTGCGTGTGAAGTGTGAGCGAGTTTCACACGGACGCCTGTTTCAGTTTCTCATGAGCCACTCATTTTGTTTACAATCAAGACAATACGTGTTCGTGTTACACTGCACACGATACGAGATTTGCACACCACCGACTGGTATCAAAACTGTCCGAAACTTAACACAGATGCTGTTATTACTTCTGTAATGCCCTATTCCTTGAAATAATTCAACAGAGATAAACAAAAGAAAAAATGATTGATTTTGTTGAATTTGGATTTGGATTAAAATTTTATAAACCACGACAACAACAAGAATTGTCGATTATCTAGAGTTAGAAAGGGAATACATTATAATTAGACAACCATGCAATGTTTTATATCAAACAGATGCTTTCTGACTACGGAAAGGTTATTTTTAAATGCTAATGTTTAAGCTAAACGAGTGTATCAGAATGATGGATTAAACCTACTTTAAACTTGAAACGAACTTCATGAAATTGAAATGTGTGTAACAATCTAAATGTGTACGATGAGGTTTGGGCCTACCGATGATATTGTTTGGATGAGCGAAGCGAAGATTCCATTTAAACTATAATGGAGAAAAATATCCGGAATCTTTTTTTTTCTTTTTTTTCTGTTTGTATTTTTGTGTGTCTGTTAACACGATTCCGGCTAAACCGTTATTCCAATTGCGATGAAATTTTATGGAGGCCTTCGAAATCTCTGAACTTAGAACTGCCACGTTTTGAGCGCAATCGAAAAATTATTTCTCGTAAAAATCGCAATTTTACGATTTTTCAATTTGAAACATTTCTTCGATTTATAACACCTACATGCTTTATCCGATTGTTATGATTTTTTCACAGAACTTTAATTTTATGTTTTAATATATTCGTGTGAAATTTGAGCGTTATCGAAAAATTATTTGTTACAAAAATCGCAATTTTAAGCTTTTTTCGTTTTTAAAAAATTACGCTCATCCATCAACGCGGCGGGACTTAAGCCTTTTCCTAGTATTTCATAATTGAATGAAGTGTTTGTTTAATTATTATTATCCAATACTTGATTTTCAGTATAAATGACATCGTACACATAATTCAATTTGTGTCTAGTAAATAGCGAGTAAACGTTTCTCGCTTTACGGTTACGGACAGCTGATAATGACACGGTATAGTTGCCACTGCTCGTGCCATGCATGAAAATATGTTGGATTGGAATACTCGACGATGCTTATGTAGGTCCTGTATTAAACATGTACAAGTTTCAAGCGTGACAAGATGAAATGATTCAATTTCCCATACACATTTCTCGAAGCGGCTTCTCACGTTGCATAATTATGATTAAATTGGTTGTCTCATATCCATGAAGATGTTGCTAAACGTGTATTAGAAATAAAATCATTCTTTATGTGCAGTGCATCGTTGCAAACGCTGATACGATCAGACAATAATTTGACTCGCATCGCGATAATGATGATTTAATACAGTGTTGGCACCACCACACGATTGAGGTATTATTTAATACGTCAAGAGAAACAAGTACTTCATTTCTGTAAGTGCACTCGCGAACATGCGCGATGCTTATCTCCCATGCAGGGATATCCTATCCGCATGGCTCTGATGGGAATAAACAACAGTTTGCCGACGAATTATTGTAGCGTATATAACTGATTAATCGTGTAGCAATAAACATAGTTTGATCAATTGAATGTTTAATCTCAGTTTAAGGGTGACGATTAATCAACAATAAGTATTTCTATACAAAAGAAAATGGGACGTATTTTTTCGGTATTTTTTTAATATATCTGATTCGTTCGTTCTTATCTCTGCACAATATTATTATCTTCCACTTTTGGAATCACATAGTCGGTATAGCCACCGTTCGCACACGATGCAACCTGTCAATGCTATGGAATCCGAAGCGCATTGCAGCCTTTTAATAACGCAACCTGCGATGCAGCACTATATCCATAATTATTATGAAAACTTTAATGCTATGAATGCGCAATATGTGAACTGCAAATGCTATGAATGCACATATGTGACCTGATAATGACAAGCACATTATGTGACCTGCTAATGCTACGAGATGCACAATATGTGGCTTGCTTATGCTATGACATGCACAATATGTGACCTGCTAATGCTATGAGATGCACAATATGTGACCTGCTAATGTATGACTATAAGATTATGTGCATGCGATCTGCTTGTACTGAGGTGGACAGACCTTATACACAATATGGGACCTCCGAAGCACACTACCTGCAAAATGTAATGGGATGAGATCTAGCTGAAGCCCTGTATAAATGCTAATGACTATAGAGAAGTGTTGAGATAATTAACAACCTATTTATCAAGTGATGAAGCAGCAAGGATTCATTAATCTATAATATATACGTATATAATATATACAATTATACAAATGGTTTATGGATTTACCTATGATGCAATACTTGACATAATGCATCCACAAGTCTCAATTAATAATTGTGTCATACTTGGACCTTGGTGTATCAAAAATGAGTCAATTTAAAAATCAATACTAGTTAAAGAATGCATTTGGAATTTCGTCGTTGCTATAATATGATGTATGACATTGAGATATTAGTTCAGGTCAGACATGAGGTTTGTATCTCGTTCAGTTGTCAGACGAGACGATGCGCTTAGCGAGAAACTATCAATAAATAACTGCGTTACAAGACAGCGCTATTCGAGTGCACCGTGCGAGCAAGTAGGATTGCTAATGACGAGCACTGAGCAGCCGTCAGCCACGACGTGATTGATATGTGCTACCGTACGAGATGAGCTGGGATCACGAGGACGAACAGCTTTTCAACTTTCGAACAAGAATTTACCTAATGAAATATTAATAAGAATATTCTTGTTGGTTCGCTCTTGGGGGTATTTTTTCTCCGGATGAAACTAATAAATAATATAAATATGATGTTATTGATGTTGTAACTGTACCAGCCACTCGACTGCATACTAAGCCCACTCGTCATTCACGTCAGCACTGAGAAATAAACTATACATCTACATAAATGAAGACAAAGCCTAACTATCTAGACGTCATGTACAGAATAATACATTTCAAATCTTACGTCGATAAATCAAGATGGGAAAATAATATCATTGAAAGTCGTTTGGTAATATTGTCTTGTTGCGTCGTTGACTCGTTGATGAGTTGTATAATCCTATGGGAGCAAATGACATCTCCTACATTATGCAGTTTACTGACAAATTGTTTCGGCAATCGAGAGTAGAGTGGAGAAGTAAGAGTTCGTGGAATGACAAGCTATACCGAAGTGAACGCATCAGAAAAAGTGTGAGTTTTTCTAACTGCAGGGGAACGTTTGTTGACATGACGAGAACTGATTCCCTGCTGTGTTCATGGAAGAACGGTTGCTGAGGTCCCACAGTGATTGATCACTCGTATGTGCTTTAAATGGCAACAAACAATAACTAAGTATCAATATTCGTGTCCAATCAACACATACAGTAGTTAATCTGCATGGAATTCATTATGAAATACAACTGATCATCTGATAATGAAAGTGTACGCAATATATGACGTTCAGTTCTCTATTAGGAAAAAAATGTAGTTTAAATTATTGGTTTTATTTAAAAGCTATAATATATATATATTGATTCATAGCAGTTGTCGAAAAAGTTTGCCCCGACTGGGGTTCGAACCCAGAACCTCCGGCTTAACGTGCCATAGCTCTACCAATTAAGCTACCGGGACCATAGAACAAATTTTTAGGAAACTTTAGGAAACTTTAGGAAACCGGTAGCTTAATTGGTAGAGCTATGGCACGTTAAGCCGGAGGTTCTGGGTTCGAACCCCAGTCGGGGCAAACTTTTTCGACAACTGCTATGAATCAATAACTATGTCCTTAAAGCGGGCTTATGCTTAAAAACCATATATTCATATATAATATATATATATATATATATATATTCGACTATTGCTAATTCTCATATATATACATATATATTATAGTAGTAGTTTATTGTATTTTACCTTTCCCATGACGGGACAGGACGGTCAGTGTAGTGTTTCTAGATCGCTTAGGCCAAGATCGTCAACAAAGATGATTATCTTATTCCATGACTTATAATTACGGAAGTAAATAAACAAATTATTCGTAAAGTTCGCAATAATATAATAATTGACATTAGTATTCAATCTAGGTACAAAACATTGATTTCGTGCATTTTTATTTTATTTTGCATGGTGAGGTCACGAGGTGATACGATTTTCTTTTAACCGAACGTTGTTTTAACTAAATAATTAGGAATAATCAAGTACCTACGTAATATTATATGTTGAGATGTACTAAAGAAGACAAACAAAAAATAGATTAACATGTGTTAAAAATTATTGCTACCTATACTATAGTACATAGTGAGGGAATGCCGAAGCAATTGATTTCAAGAGATGGGGTGATATATTTATAAAAACTTTACTTCCATGGGATGCGATTCTGAGTTAAATAAATGTCTATATGAAATTAAGTGATGACAATGTTGCAACTAAAAAAATGTAAAATTAGACGAACCTGAAGGCGATAGGTACAATAATAATTCATTCAATGTGTATGTGGTTGTGGTTAGTGTGATGTTACTATTGACATCACGACGTGGTGATAGGATTTGTTTGATAGGCTTTGATAGTATCAGAATGCAACGCGGCAGACTCGTGATAAACAAATTATTGACCAGCCGGTTCAAGATATTCAATGATACTAGATAACAATATGGAATTAATAACAATGATGTTACAGTCGTGTTGCAAACAAACGGCTGCTATAAGAGAAATAAATTCTTGACAGCGTCGTATACGTGAAGCAAGAATACCCGGGTTCGAACACCGGCCGATGCAAATTTTTTGGAATAATAATTTAAAAAGTAGATTGTTATAGAGTTCTCATTCTCACACCAGTGCATGCTGTCTCTGTCACTTGCGTGTTTAGTGGAGGAAGGCATAGTGCACACCTACCTAATTCACATGGTAGTTATATTTTGTTGTTGATCCCTTCAAAGATTGAAAATATTAAATTTTAAGTATTATGTTTTTTTACGTACTTAGACCTACATAAGATTTTTTTCTAATCTACAACATATCATTGTTATCGTTTTATATGTTTTGTTATTTTCTTCAATGTTCCACTATTTTGTATCAATTCGTCAATTAAGTATAACAGTATTATTAGTAATTTTCAAATATATGTTTGTTGTATAGGCCTCCGTGGTTTTGATATTGAATTTGTATGCAACTGAATACTATACTATACCACTTTATACTTACAGGCCCTACCATATCATAAATAAGATACGAATCATGTAAAATGGCAGAAATGCTGTATTCAATTATGCTTCAATAAATAAATAAAGCAATACTATGAAATAGCATACAATGCCATTGAGTTACTTTTCATTTCACACCTCATACTAAAAGTAAAAACATAACTAATGAACAACTCCAGCATCTGAGACTTCATGTCATGGACGACACTGTATGATACAAAGGGGAAATTTAATTATTTACTCTCATTCACATAAGAATACGCAACTCAAGTCCTCGGCAGAACCAGGGATTTAATGTTACCCCCGTCAAATACTTAGTTTAGTGTCAGTAATCGGACTAAAGAAACTTACGGAAAAATCAACATTTTACACTAACAGTATAATTCGATTGCAATCTGTAAACAAAACTTTAAAACTGTGAATGTCTGCTTACTATACAACTTATTACGGGGTTTTGATTTTTGAATACGTTTTACTATTATGTACGCTATACATTAATGAACCATCTCAGAATAAACTTGGTCTATATACCTCATAAAAAGTAGTATAAATCATGGGTTATATTATATAGGTACGTATGAATATTATATAATTATGTTAGGTTGTATTAGATACCTATATTATGTACGTTAGGAAATAAAATACAGAGTGGTAGGCTACATAAACATGGAAGTATATAACAATAAAAATATCAATCGAATAATTCTGCGCAATAATTTATAGTAGGCCTACTATATATATATATATATATATGTGTTTCTCATTCTCATGCATACAATACAATGTGATTGTGAGATACATTTAATAAAAATCACGAAATTGACTTATAAATTAAACATATTGTAGGCTATTGTATACATAATGTACCATACTTTATCTTACCGCTGCCCAAAAAATATTTATTGAGAACACCATTTAAACTGCGGAAATAGGTTAATAAGAAATACTAAACAACAAACATCATTAGAATTTTAGAGTGAATACAATCATAAAAAGTAATTGTGCTTTGGCTGATAAGTTTGACTAGAATAAAACTTTCCTACACGTGGGTGCAGTCGATATCCGTCATTGTGAAATCGTACTTTGTCTCAAGCCATCCAAGCACATGGTTTTGATAAACTAATTATTTTGAAAGCGTGCGGAAGTGATGTGTGTATAGTGGTTCAAAATGCTGTCATCGTTTCAAGAACGAGTGACGTACAGTATTATTAAACCCATACTTGAGATTTACTTGTTATTTGTTAGCCGATGTCGTACGTACGTGAATGTGTGTTTACTATACAGGGCAGTTGAGGCGGCGTCGCCACAAACACAACCTTCTAGTTTTCAAACGTTTACTCAACGTGATATATTTCGTCTTTGTTTTTTGTCGTCCGTGTATACTGAAGCAGTGAGTAAATAAAATATCGAGGAAAAAGTTCAAGAGACCTTACGGAAACAATTCTTAACAAAAGGGATGCACTGTGTGGTACTATCATCGATTATTTCTTTAGACACGACAAGACTTCAAAAATCACAATTTTTAAGTTACAACTGCATACCTGGACCTATTTTATAATCAGTATTGGGGAAGAACGTGTTCATTTTTCATGAACTTTTGTGGGAACGCGTTTCTTTTCTTAGATCAGATCAGGAACTTGTAACGTCAAAGTTACTATTTCGTGGGAACTTGGAACAAATTTAACGTTCCTTTACAAGTTCCTTTCGCCGTCGTAATTCCGTCGAATTCCAGTACCTGATATCGTAAACTGCAGTACCTATATAAAATATCTTGTGAAATCTTGTGTTTTCGAAAATGGCACCACCCTCCTCAGATGGCCTGAGATTAACTTTAATAAATAAAGTTAGTGATAAATTAACTCCTATCACATGTATTATTATTTAAATCAGAGGGAACGGGAAAGGACCTAAGTTGCTTTTGAGGAACGAGGATCGTCTCAGCTCCTTTTTTTTAAAAAAAAAGTAATGAGGAACGTCTCAGTTCCGTATTAGGCAGAAGTAACTTAACTTTTAAAGATCCTTATTTTGGGGGAACGTGTCCAAGACTGTTTATAATAAAATCAGTGTGTTACAATTGCATTGTAAATTGTATTTGCATTGTCTATGAATCACATTGCTAATGACTAATTAATTATGGCTACTAAGCAATATGCCGTGAATGAGAAATTAGTCAAATCATTTCTAATTAACCTTCACCTTGTGACGGACAAGTTTTAAAATAATTTTAACATTATGCAAAAACTTGAGTTTGAATTAATTAAACGTGTTCTGTAATCTGCAATAAATAAACCATAACTTAATAACGTCACATGGAAATAAGCTATACATCATGGCACCGCAGTTTGTAAACAAGTTTTGTTTTGCGTAAGTGACAATCAACTACCGACACTCTTTATACACAATAATTCCACAATGCCATTGCTAAAATAATATAGGCATATAATTTTAATATTTTCTAATAGGATGCTGTATGCTGGCTATTTTTAAGTATGAGTTCACATTAAGTGCACGGCTAAATAATGGCGATATGATAGTGTGAAAAGTGTCCTCTGCAGAAGCCTGTGATCTGCATGGAGAACAATAGGAGAATAAGAGCTGCTTATTATTCAAAGACCGGTTGGGTTTGGGTCCCGCACCTCGCGCGGGCTGGCCCGTGCCACTCACTGCGAGTCATCGGCATATTCTCATTGATTACGGTGCCGTGCCGTGCGGGTTGACATTTACATAATCATATCCATCTACTCGGTGACTTCTTCGGCTGTCACTGTCATCACTACCAATTATGTGTCAAGTTGACACTCTCAGGAGCGGAGGAATTATTGTTATTATTAACAAATAGAAGGCCCTAACGACAGCCCAACGTATTTTACGTCAGATCGACGATTCTAATATAGTTTACTTGAATACGCTTCATAAATATACGCTCAATCATGCTCACGATTTATTTGAGATTTTTTTGTGGGAAATATCAAACAAAATAAGGCGTATAGTACACTTAATTGAATATAAAACTAGAACTTGTTTTATATGCGCCTATAGGATGAGAAACGTTAACTTATGTGTGCCCTGTCATTTGCAAACTGTAAATAGGCTAGGGCCTAATGAATGTGTACATATGTAGATAGACATTTCGCGTAGTTTTAGGCCTAATATGTTGTTTTGCTTTTGGATTGTAATAGCAGATTCAAGGTTGGCTATTTTAAATGTCGTCTTAAAACGCTATACATCAATAAATTAGTCATGAATAAATTTAATTCCCCATGAATCCTGCATGCATGCAACAGGACAAGGATGGGGTTGCTGACTTACCACCACTTGCTTCCCCGTCCTCTACCGAACTTGTTCTTACTGGCGACTTCTTCAGCGAGGGTGACGAGAGCCATTAGTAGAGTCATAAGCACCAGCGGCGCACTGGACCACTTCATCGTTGTCTATCGTCCGTACCCGTCACATCGGCACGCACACACCCGCGTAGGGCACTCGGTTCAGTCCTAGCACACACACACAAACACGCGCACACGCACGCACGCACTTTTCACCGTGTTGCACCGAAGCGTAACGAGACCAACCGAAACTGCACTAATCGGGTGTTGCACCCCTCGTGTGTGTAAGCTGCAGAGCTCGGACTGCACCGTGTTATTGAATGCGCGACGGCGAAAGTCGTCATCATACCCGACGAGAAGTGTGCGGGTGCGGTGTCTGCCGCTGCAGTTTCACGTGCTGGGGGGCGGGGGCTGGCTTCAATGGGGGGGAGGTGTCATCGAGGACATCCAACCAACAGCGGATACTCTGCACGGTCACCTGACCATGCGGGACGTCCCATCAAGGTGTGTCGGTGCAATGCGCGCGCCGCAAACACGTGCTCGAACAACTAACAACAACGGAATCTTCTTGCTAACCACGGACCCTTGGCTGACCACGATACTCCCGAGGGATGTCTGTCAAGGAAATGGGTGGGCTTTTCACTAAATAAAAAAAAATTATTTTAATAATTCAGAGTATTACTGTCTTTTTCCCGTAATTTTAGCGACCTTTTATCAAAATCTGTCAGGTTCCGGATGAGGTTATTCCGAGCAAAGATAAAAACAAGTATTTCCTGTTGTTCGAACTTCCTAATGCTTCTATGGAAATGAACGATCATTGAGGTTGAAGCGACGTCACAACTTGCACTTGAAACCCATCAGTACATTCGTGGTGTGTCTGAGACTGAGTCCTCAGGAATCAGGACATGGAAGGTCAGGAAGCGTGGGATTACCTCCCTCCGTTTAGTTATGATTCATCCATCGCAGACTGCGGGACCAGGGGGCCTATTTACTAGCTCGTGCGACAATTGTCGATCGACAGCGACAAGTTTGTAAATAGGCCTACAATAACACTAGTGGTAACTTGTAAACGACAGTGACAACTTAGTGAATAGAACCACAGACTGGCACGCAGAAATGTCAATACTACCGAGCTGAGCATGACTTACTATATTTTTTAACGTTCCCACGAAAGTTGACTTCAAATCAGGAGTCATTTTTGACATTTGTGTGAGCGGCGAGTCACTGAACATGAAGAAGCAAATGTTAGCCACGGGGTTCTATACGTTTACCAAGTTTTCTATGTCGATCGACAAGTTGTCGCACGAGTTATTCTATTTACTAATTTGTTGTCACTGTCGCTGTCTTAGTGTCGACAAGTTGTCGTTTGAGTAATAAACAGGTAGTAAATGTCATTAATATACATACACTGATCTGGCAGTATAGCTATACAGTACACGTGCTTGT
Source organism: Sweltsa coloradensis (assembly GCA_024449915.1). NCBI lineage: Eukaryota > Metazoa > Arthropoda > Insecta > Plecoptera > Chloroperlidae > Sweltsa > Sweltsa coloradensis. The sequence goes on from JAMZAV010001192.1 coordinate 83,760, forward strand.
GAGTTCGAGCTCCCAGTTTGTCGCGAACATGAAAATGAAGTTACAAATTTACAAAACTCTGTTGGGGAAAGATGTTTCATTGATAAATTGATTGCCCTATAACTTATGAACGGCAGCAGTATTTAAACTCAAGCATATATATTATAAAGTATAAACATTGTCAATTATCTGCGGTAATCTTTAGTTTGCATGCCTCAATAAACCATGGAGTGAATCGATTTTGCATTGGTGGCCAAAAGGTTAAATAGACAATAATATAGAGACGCGAGTTTTTTAGTAAATTGAATAATTAACTAACTGAAAATTACTTACATTTCCGGTTCAAAGGAATGCTGGAAATTTGCAAATGGTATTAGTGGGTATTACTTGTATGTTCAGTAGTAGGGCATTAGGGTAAAATAAATTTGGGAGAAATACAAGACGTCTGTAAATATGGAAAATATAGTGAGTATCACTATAATACACAACAGCGGATTAATCAAATGATGGCATAATGTAGGGAGCTTACTCAATGCATAATTTTATTTCAGTAAATTCGTTTACATGAACAAAAATGGCTTCAGTGTCACCAAGTAAAAGTGACGAGTCTTTCTGTCTTGATGAAGGGAAGTTATAAAACTTTCAAGAAAGTGTCTCAAAAAGTGTCAATGCATACGTTGGCGTCGCAAGTTATTTTCACAGTCTAAAAATAAACCTGCAACCTATTTTAAACGAAGGATACATTATAAGAAAATGTGTTTAGGCCTACATCTATTGTTTGTTACTATGCCCGGTTTACTATTGACACACAGCCAGATCTTATCTTTATAATCATTTTCGTTGCGCTCGAATGGTTTACATGAAAACTAATTATAACCTATATACCTGCCCTGAAAAGTGCGTGCATGTTTATTGTATTACCGTTATTCACTTCTGATCAATAGTCTGTGCACAATAAATTTACTTTGCCTTTACGCACCATGTATACCACTTATCACACACACAAAAATTATTCTTGCGTAGCATGTCCATTTATTGTTTACGGAATCAACTTGTAAAATTATGTACAGATGTAAAACTGGCTACAGGTTTAAATAGGCCTATAGATATACAAATTCGGTAACTTCTTCGATATTCGATTCGAGCGTAGGTCTAATACCTATTCGTGAAATAATAACGTTATTCGTGAAATAATAACGTTACTGGCTTTTCCTTTTTTTAGAAGAATTCATCTTCTACCCTGCTGGACAGGACGTGCAAACAAGTACAAAATTGAAAATTTTAGACAAAAATTTTGCTATTTGAGTTTGAAAAAATACCAATTTAGTTTTCAATATGTGTATACGAAAAAAGTTGTAATATTTTATCCTCAAGGTGGTTTTTACAGAGATTTGATGGAAAGATGAAGACGTAAATAATTATAATCTTTTGAATTTTCTTTGACTTTACTTTACCTTGCCTTATAAAATTGGTTCTCGTCACATTGCAGGGGGGGGGGGAATTGCCCCCTTGCCACCCCCCCCCCCCTGTGGACGCCCATGCATTCCACGACTTTATTAAAAAATTTGTTAAATTGCAATTATTATTTTTAGAATTATTTAGTTGATGCTGCCAGTTTTGCTTCTCAAGAGTGAATACAATTAGTTCATAGTTGTATTTAACTAATTGTTTTAAATCATTTTAGATGAATAATTTTTTTAATTGGTCACCCAAAGGGCCAAAAGTGTTTGGACAGCATGCTTACGTAACAAATTCTCTCAAAGCATTTATATCCAGTTGGTATCACTTTGAAGACATTTGGAAAACAAAATACAAATAATCACCGTAAACGAGATTTTAAGATTAGCCCCTGGTAATTATTCGAACTTGTTCAAACACTACTGCTAATATAAACTTATATCTTATTATACTTTATCTGTGCTACTGTCGAAAACATTGGAGAACATGGTTTAAATCTTCTATTCAACGGGGATCTAGCTTGTTCAATAATTAGTTGTGGAAATACGTGAACAAGCAACATAATAACACAATATATTTGCATACAACTTTAACTTACTGTTAAACCGCATCAGTTGCTGTGAAGCACACATGCGATCTGTAGTTCACGTTTCATACAAATAGGTACGCTATTTTCGCAATATTTTTATCGAGTCTGTCTTCGATTTGACAATCTGAGGCTCAAGGATATAAAGTAACCGAAATAACCATCAATTCTTCCTTACTCTTCTTGTGTCCAAGGAAAGGGGACCTGCCTTAGTAGTTAACATGTTATTTATTCTCTGCCTGAGAAAATAATCAGACGACATGAAGCCGTATAAAGTGCAAGTTGTAGTTAGCTTTATGCAACGTTGGTGCATATTTCTAACTGACGATCAATATTTTTTTTTTGTATCGTGTAAACAATTTTTGTTAACAAAGAAAGATTAGGCCTTCGTAATTCACTACGTTTACCAGTAACCAGTTTCCAACCGGTTTAGGCCTATTCAAAACTATTCATGCTGAAACAGTTTGAACAATAAGTGCATATATCAATAGATTTTGCGCCGATTCGATAGAAACGGTTCGAGATTTTGTCACAATCAAGCCATTTGGAAAACAATTTCTTCGTGTAGATTGCGTCCGTACAAAACTTTCTTAAAGTTAGATAATGGTGTAAGGCTATGTGTTAATAGCTTCATAAGTCAGGTCGGAAGTAGAATATTAAAGTCAATATTTGAATTTTGAGATTGATATCACGTCGTCATGGCGTTGTCATGTGTAGGACATGCGTTTTAGGCAAATTGCTGTTCGCTCGGCCGACTGATTTCACAGGTGTTTGAAATTTTGAACATATATGTCAAGAATGTGGAAATATAGGGCTCTGCTGTAACACATTTCCAAATTTAGTTTTAAAATAATTTATAAAATCTTAATTAATTTTCACGAAACTTGATTTTGTTAAAAACTCCCAAATTGACTAAATTCGTGATTTTTTTCTGGCTGATTAAGACACAATTTTGAAAATCTATGATCGCAGGGCTGTTTGTCCCATTACCTCTTACCATGTTTATCAACCACCATAATATACTTATATCAAACACTTTCAAAAGTGTATTGGAACTAAAGTGTTTTAGGCCAAAACCGACAGTATATCAACAAGTTCAAACCGTCGAACCGTTTTGACTAAACCGTTTCAGAGCTATGTGGTTTATGTCCGAATAATACGAATAATTTATCTAAACATCTCACGCTGGCACAGTAACACAAAATAGGATTCTATAAATGATAACAATGCTGCAATGCAATCGGGATGCTCCAGAAATGAGGAAGGGGGACCATGCGTTTTTTTTTTTTTTATAGTTATACGTACTATTGTACTAGGCCTATACTATAAATCGTCGTTAGCCCAATACTGAAAATAGCGAATATGTATTAACTTACTTTAAAGTAATATAAGGTAGAGTGTAAAATGTATTGTATATTATACATACATATAATTATATGAATGACGCATAGCAACGTTCACAAAACTCAACCAGTCTTGAATTGCTTGCTAATATTTGGTCCTGCAGCATTTTTGATTGTTATCGTCTATAATAATGTTTCGCTATGTTTAGGATTTCACTTTTAATGTGCACAATATCTAACTTACTGTGTTTGTCATACTGATATCGGTTTTAAGGGCTTCGACAATGTTACATTCTCATTTACATACAATATAACATATATTTATAAAGTCCTATACTAAAAACAGACAACCTGGGGTCGTTCGCAGCCCACTTCGTTATACCCATGACCCACCCATCATGAAATTTTGCCTGCAGTCTGCATAAAAGAAACCTTCGCTTCCATTTCCATAAATTTATTATATCTATAGGATTACAGTTATATAACACAAAATCATAAACAATGCATAGTTATGATGTTGCCTGTTGGTACTCCGATGTGTGGCTATGACCGGGGATCGGCTCTATATCGTATACCGAGCAGTGGCGTATCCAAGGAGGTGGAGGGGGGAGACACCCCCCCCCCCTCCTTTTGCCAAAAATAGTGCAAAAGTGCACTTCAACGTTTTAATAGAGAATATAGGATAACTGTTTTACAGCAAAAAGGCAAATTACCATCTGACCAAAAGAGGGTTTTAAATAAGTACATACAATGTTAGTTATTGTGATGCTTCAAAACGCACAGATTTTCACCAAAATGACCTTGAAAGAGTAGACATTTAGATTAAAAACATGATTTTAGTAGAATGTTGGTCGTTAAGATGTTTTAAAACGCACAGATTTTGACCAAAATGACTTTGAAAGAGAAAACGTTTGGATTAAAAACAGGATATAAGTAGATAAAAAGTAGGAGATTGTGACAGATTTTTACCAAAATGACGTTCAAGGCTAATTTTTTCCGGGGGGCAAGCCTCCTGGACCGCCCACTTAGCCTTCGGTACATCTATGAATTTATTGGTTAAACCCCCAACCCCCCCCCCCCCCCCCCTTTATGAGATCCTGGATACGCCACTGATATCGAGACTTGTTATCGCCGAGTGATGTAATTCATTTAAACTTTGTCGTGGTATCAGTCTCTATCCAGCACTAGTGATGGATGGAGACGACCTGTCGTGGTATCATCCTCTATCCAGCACTAGTGATGGATGGAGACGAACTGTCGTGGTATCCTCTATCCAGCATTAGTGATGGATGGAGACGAACTGTCGTGGTATCCTCTATCCAGCATTAGTGATGTTTGATTCGAACTTGCAAAGTGTAAATTGAATCTAACGCAGCGTGGGCTCAGCGATAGAAAATGTTTCTTGTGTTTGAGTACATTGCAATTTAAGCTCGGTCTTCTCTCTGAATTTCTAACCGAAGCAGCACTATAGCATTTAGAACTATTGTCGCATATCGCATAATTTAGTACTTTTATTAAATCTATCAATCTGACCTTAACAAACGGCTCGGATAACTGTTTATCACCATGCGATGTTGTGATATCGAGAGATTGTCTAAATCATTATCTATAGGCATACATACTTTTTTGATCTGATATATCTATATAACATGTCTAATGATTATCTTTATCTTAATAAAATAATATGCATCTTTTCTTATCCTACATTGAGATTTAATATTGTTTTATGATATAATGAAATAAAAACAGCTTTTTGTTAAAATGTTATCAACGTTTTCTCGTCCAAAATGTAATAACAAATAAAAAACAATAACCAGAAACAAAAAGTATTTTAGTTTTCTTTAAAATAAAATAAAATATTGGTATAAATATTAGTTTTTTAATTAGGTTTTATAATCTACAAATTATATATCAGTCCGTTATAATTATCTACAGATAACAAATCAATTATTTTGTCAAAGCACTGCTTATCATGATTATGATAAGGTTCGTAAAATCTTAGTAATGGCAAGGATGAACGTTAACTATCGTTACTAAATTATTTACTATATTCTACGTTTTGAACACGATTCGCATTTCGAATGTTCAATTCAAACTATGGAAACGCCAAAGTCGTTGTTTAACGAGTGAGTGAGCCAAGTGTTGAGTACCCGGGAACATCCCTTTTCTCCCATACCTAAGGCTGGATCTAGCCCAGTATGGAGAATGATACCGGGTACTATACACATGGCTCACTCACTCGTTTAACAACGACTTTGGCGTTTCCCTAGTTTACTATATTCCTGTGGGTGTAAGTACGTTTCTATAATTGAATAGGATTTACGTAAAACAATTAATTGATACTTTCAGGAAGCCGATATACCTATATAGACATTATTATATGGAAGGGGACTGGATTATTTTCGTCATTGGATAATGAATTACGTTGGAGAAAAAGCAATATTGTTCTATATTGTTATAATTCATTACAGCTTATTTAAATTACTTCGTGACTTTCCGTTTGGTTCTTCAGTTTGTCACTTAATTTTCGAACACGCATACCACACCACCAATACAATGATGATCACTCTTAACTACACTTCTAGCCTGATTGGGAGGCTCCGACATTTCTTCATGAGCTTGCAGAGTGGTAGGATACCTGACATCAGCAATCCCTGTTTAGTCAAGATTGTGTCCAGTCACTACTAGAATGCTGGGATTGAGACCTCATAAGTAACAGTCATTGGGAAACACTAATATACACTCGAACATAAGGGCATAGGCCACACCGACTAGGGCCACTTCACACGCTGCGAACCATGTATTTATTAGGGGCATTAGCAATCACCTGTGGACAGTTTGTACAAGAAGACAAAGTGGTGTAGACAGTTGTAAGTATAGGTCCTATTATCTAATGAGCTAATTAAACGTAGATTCAATTAGTCGGCTCTGCCTGCACTGCGCTCACTCCATTAGCTATAGGTCCAGTATATTCACAGGCTATATAGCTTTGATTGAAAGTCACTCTATGGTACTACCTGTTGAATGCCACGCCCTCTTCTACATCACACCTTGCATGACAGCTTAGAATCGCCTGCGTCATGGCAAACTCGGCTCCTCCACGGAAATACAACAGGTGAAGGTAATAATAATAATTGTTGTTGGGCGGTACAGACATGTGTATTACCAGTCATGCGCGCATGCATGCATGCACCATGGATGGCGTGCATGTCTCTGTATAATGTAGTGGCCAGTTGATGTAGGAAAGTAAAATGAGGTTTGCTCGTAAACACAATGGTGAGATGGATATTACAAACACAAGATGTTTGACAGCGTCAATATTCCGGTGGGAGGAAAGGGGATGTCCCTTCTTGACGCGTTAGTGTCGACGATGAAAATATCTTGGGTCCGTTGCGAAATAGTAAGTTTTCTTGTACCGAAAGGTAATATTGGTGCTCTAATCACTTCCTGTACGATTATTCAAATGAATAAGTAAATAAGCATAATGGTGTTGTCGTCATTCTTCGTAAGACAAGCTAACACCACCTCTGATGTTATCTTATTCCAAAACATACAAAATAGAGTTATCGATTCTAATATTTCTTTCAATTTAAAAGAACTAACAGAGATTATGATAACATACAACGCTCATTCATGTTGTATATTATACATCTCGTCATCTCCACTATTATGTTTCGTCACACTCTCATACAGTCACAGTGTAATCAATGTGTAATCTCTTGATAGCATTGATAGGTGATTCATAAAATAGAAACACTAGTTATAAGTAGCCTAATACAATCAATTTTTAATGTTTGTTATGGTTTCTTAAAACTACACACTTTCCACTTTGATCGTTTAGTATCCCCATCCCTATTAAACAAGTCAACCTTCAACCAATCACGAAAGGAATCAAATTCATGGACTTCAAATTTGAAATAGCATCATGTTTCATTTCAATAATTGCCACATAATATTAAAATCATACACAACTTGATGTAAGAAAACAATTACATTATTTCCAAAACAGCCTTGTTGTTCAGATTGATTGATCGATGTTTGTTGAGTGAGTATACTCTAAACAAAAAATGTATTTATTTGTTTTATTTATTTATCAATAAATAAATAAGCAACACAAACATAAATAAATAAATAAACAATAATAAATAATAAACAATAAACAATTAACAATCCAGGAAGAATAATTAACAAGGAATAACAAGCCGTTTCTATGATTTGTCGAGTTTCAAAATGGCCATCCTTCGGTTTGATGTATGTACCTTTTAATAGCAACCCCAAAAGGTACCTCTAGGAATATTTTTGTGAAACTTACGTCCATAGTGTAGGTTTAGTGTTTAGGCAGTGTAACTATCGTGTCCGAAGATAAAGCAGAAGAAGAGTCTAAATCACGAGTGTGTTCTTCGAAAACGAGATATTTGTTTTACTTTTACATGAAATTTGTCGAGGGGGTTTTGGCGATTCTTTGTTATTTTTGCAATAAACTCAACACAACAATGCAAAATGATAATAAATCGTGTAACACCGCCAAATGGCAATAAAAATCAACTAGTATAACTTTCAAATTTTACCAAAATATTATAAAATATTCTTAGTAATTATTACCTACTTATTGTAGAGTACAAAGATGTCTCCACTGTTTTTAACCAACGGCTGATATTGGAGAAATCACAAGGAGACGCCCATGTAAAATAGTTTTGATATTTTTTTGATAACATATTTTGTATTGGCAGCCTTTGCATTGCCCATGGCATGCAAATTAAACAATGATTTGTAATTCATGTTATTGATTATCTATTATTATGAAATGAGATAAATGTAAAAAAATAATCATAAAAACACCACTTTAAACATAAATACTGAGGTTATTAGAACAGTTAGGTTATAAATTGAAATAGAATTTTATGACCAAACTAATAATTTTTAGCAATATTTAGAGTATTTTCAATACACTTCTTAAGGCAACAAACCCTTAAAAAACACAAAAACATGTTGTAATTATTGTAATTAACAAAACATGTTTTAATTGTTGCCTCAACAAACACTTAAAATTCACAATAACATGTTGTAATTATTGTAATTAACAAAACATGTTTTAATTGTTGCCTTCAGAAGGGTATTGAAAATACTCTAAATAAATTATTAGTTTTAAATTTTAAAGAATAAGTAGTAAAATTGTATTGAAATATAATTGAAAGATTTTTACCTGTTCGTTATGTCATTAAATTGATATCTATTTAATTTATTTAAATGTCATACAGAACAAGAAGTCTTACAATTTTATTTCAATATAACCTTCAAAATAATGTTATATTAATTTTAGCATTAATAACATTATCCTAAAATTGTATTTCAATTTAACAATAAAAACATTTAAAAAACTAAAGTTTAAAACTAAAGTGTATCAAACTTACTATTTTATTATTTGTAGCAAATAAGGTAACTACATGGTATCAACAATTAAGTTTGATTATTTGTCCTTACGGTAAACTTTAATGATTTATGTAGAGAATAATTTCCCAGACTTAACAGTTGACATCATTGTGGAATACACCTCATTCCCGCAAAAACATTGATGCGTAAAAAACAGTTATTTTAATTGTAAATTACCCTCCTTAAAACTTTGTATTGTTCAGCTCTGCTCGTGTTGTGCTTTGCATTGACACGTGTCACCTGTGTACGAGTTGTTTTCGTCTGCATAACACACAACACAGTCCCTGAGGGGGGTGGGGTGCGACCTATACCTATCCATCACCGGCAGACTAATTACCTCTCGAGTGTGCCGGTGTCAATTGTTTGTCATCGTCGGTCGCGTGACGCATGATGGATCGCGCGTGACCGCGACGTGTGTCACTATATGCCCCCCCCCCCCCCCCTCGTAACGCACAACCGAGGCGGATTGATCACGTAGCCAGCTTCTACGATGGACAAATCCAATTATAGCTCCTGATCTGTCCATCTCGCTCTCTCTCCTACAACCATGCTTTATTTCTTGTGTTGAATTTGTTTCGCCATATGTATGATAATTTTACCAATGATAATCTGCAATATAGTGTGGGAAATTTGGCAATACTACTATTTGTAGTCATTTTTCATATTTTGTCACGGAACGGTTAGTGATTTGATGCGAGGGCAATATATTTGGGAAATGGTTCAAAGCATCATATGCACGGATGCACCATAAAACGTATTTGTGTGAAATAAGCAATTATTTATAACATTAGTAGAACCGACGTCCCGTCCCCCGTCAAGACCGGCAATCCTGACTGAAAGTCCTCTTAAAGAGCCCTCGGACATCCCTTCACAATTGTCCTATACATGAATTGCACCCTGGGCAGGCTTCTCATAAAAATTATTAAAAATTATTACTATTACCATTGGTAAATCCAAAGTGTGAATAACTAGGAAAACGCTAAAGTCCCGCCGCGTTGATGGATGAGCTTTTTAAAGGTTTTAGTTTGCGTGGGATATCTTTACTTTTGCAAGTGCTTTGTTTTGCTGCCTACGCATTGTAGGTGAATGTTGTCAAGTTTCTTTTGTTTCTTGTCAATTGGTATTATTTACCGTAAACAACTTATATTAAAAGCTTTATTTCTATGGATTCTGGCTAACTTTTTTTAACTTTTTCTTTCAAAAGGTACTACATCACCATAACCTTAATGTCCATGTACAATATGAACGTTGTAGCCCCACCCGTTTGGTCAGAATTGGCCCAAATGGCACGAAAATATCGCACAAAAAGTCAAAAAACGTATATTAATAGCTTTATTTCTCTAGATTCTGGCTAACTTTTTCAACTTTTTCTTTCAGAAAGCAATACATCACCATTACCTTAATGTCCATGTGAAATATGAACGTTGTAGCCCCACCCGTTTGGTCAGAATTGGCCCAAATGTCACGAAAATATCGCACTAAAAATCGAAAAAAATCGTAAAAGTACGATATTCATGAGAAATATTTCTTCGATTGTACCCAAAAACGTGGCAAGTCTAAGTTCAGAGAAAACGAAGGTCGTGTCAAATTTTCATCAAGATCGCATATGCCGTTTGCCCGGTAGAGAGCAAACAAACAGACGGAAAAAACAAACAAACAAAAAAAAAAAAAAAAAAAAAAAACAACCGAGCTAAATTTTTTTGGGGGTCGGTGAAATTGAAGTCTTCGCTTCGCTCATCCAATAAAAATTATCATTTTTGTAGGAAGCCTGCCCATGGGTGCTATTCATGCACCTCTTCAGGTGTCTAACTAGGTGTTGCGGATAGGACAATAATTGTGAAGGGATAACCCCTTGTATTCGCATTAACGACTGAGGAAAACCTCGGAAAAAACTTCAATCAGGATTGTCGGTCTCGACGGGATTTCATTATTGTTTTTATTTCCTTACACTAGGAAAACGCTAAAGTCCCGCCGCGTTGATGGATGAGCGTTTTTTTTTGTAAGTTTTTTTTGCGTTTTGTGCGTTTGTTTGCACTTTTCCTTTGCAAGTGCTTTTTGAATGCATTGTGGAGGTGATTGTTGTCAAGTTTCTATTGTTATTTGTTAATTGGTATTATAAGCTTCAAAAAACTCATGTTAAAACCTTTATTTCTGTAGATTCTGACTAATTTTTTCAACTTTTTCTTTCAAAAGGTACTACATCACCATAACCTTAATGTCCATGTGAAATCTGAACGTTGTAGCCCTACCCGTTTGGTCAGAATCGGCCCAAATGTGACGAAAATATCGCACTAAAAATTGAAAAACTAATATTAAAACCTTTATTTCTATGGATTCTAGCTAACTTTTTCAACTTTTTCTTTCAAAAGGTACTACATCACCATAATCTTAATGTCCATGTGAAATATGAACGTTCTAGCCCCACCCGTTTGGTCAGAATCGGCCCAAATGTCACGAAAATATCGCACTAAAAATCGAAAAAAATCGTAAAAGTACGATATTTATGAGAAATATTTCTTCGATTGTACCCAAAAACAATACACCTCTAAGTTCAGAGAAAACGAAGGTCCGGTCAAATTTTCATCAAGATCGCGTATGCCGTTTGCCCGGAATCGAGCGAACAAACAGACGGAAAAAAAAAAAAAAAAAAAAAAAAAAAAAAAAAAAAACACCCGAGCTAAATTTTTTGGGGGGTCAGTGAAATTGAAGTCTTCGCTTCCGCTCGCTACGCTCGCTCGCTCATCCAATTATTTCCATAAAATATTTGTTTATCGTTGAAATTCAAAATATATTAATAAATTATTTTTCCAGTTGCATTACACATAAATTATTCGAATGAATATGAGGTAGAAACGCAGCATCGTCTTTATCGTCTTTAAAACCAGCAATAAGTATAGACTAACCCAACCGCCCTTCCTTGGGTTCGATCACCAGCAGTGACGGTTTTGTACTTTCTGTTTTTGCTAAATACCATATTTGGGAGCGAAGCCCCCCAACAAGTACCCCTTTCTTCCCGTCCGTCAGTCTGTCTGCGAATTGTCACGTCTCACGAAAGTTAAATACAAATACCCGGCACCTCCACCAACATCAAAATTTGATGGATCATTTTTTTAATTTTTATTCTTCTTCCATGATCTGTTGCTTCTGTAGCTTCGCTCCCTCTTCTCGGTACTTCCTCCCTTACCCGTGCTTTTACTTTTTATTTTTAATTTTAAATATTTCTCAATGTCATGTATATATGCCAATTGCCAATGTGTTCAGAGAAAAGAGGTGTTCTAAAATGTATACAAATAACAATTTTATATTATGTTGCCTTATTTAAACGAATAATAAATTTAAAATGTGTTTTTTATCGTGAGCCAAAATATACACGACTCAACAAAGCATCTATAGTCTACAGTGTCGTTTCAATGGACCTTTACTGAACGAGCATTGCTTGTTATAGGGTCGCCCAAGTCAAAACTCAGTTTTTTTTCTTTTACGATATATATGACACAGCTAAACTGGCGTAATGTTTTAGTTCAAGATGAACCAACAACCCCACTTATAAAACATATCCCCTTTAGAGCTATTATCGCATTTAGCTATAGCAACCCTAACCCAACATTTGCTTAAGTCATCGTAAGTGCCAAAAATAGCGCCACATTGTCAATAGCATCAACTAGCCGTTATAAACCCCCTCGTTAAGGTTGCAAATAGATCGTCTGTTTGTCAGGTGATGTCAAGAGGCGTCGCAACCCGGCGGTTATTAATGTCCGCCAGATGAAAATATTGACAATGTTTGTTGCACGTGCGTGCGTGTTGACACATGCCCTGTCTGTCTGTCTTGATACGTTGCGCGTACTAGCATGTTCCCTATCTTAAAAGCTTTTAAGGAGTCTTGTCTGAAATGCAAACATTCGCCCAAGTTCACTTAGTTCTCGGTGTTTTAGTGGATGAATGGCTGGCCGGGACCGGGACCGGGAGCGGGTCGGGAGACGGGAGAGTGCAACAGATGGCTGCTCAGCCGGCTACATTAATTCATTCACAGGCCACGCGACACTCAGTCACATCTGGACCAGGGAGTCAGTCTAGCCGGCCGGACAGCTGATCTGTCTGTCATCGAGCTCGTCCACACTAGAAACAAAACTCTTCTTTGCAATCTTACAGACACGAATAGTCTTTGTTATGCCCGGTTTCACCGAGTGAATATAAGCTTAAGATAAGCTAACTTCCAGTTATTTTTAAAAACATTTAAACCAGTAGTTTTTTTTGTACCAAGGGAAACTTGTTAGGGTGCAATGTATGCCCCTCTTCAGGTATTTTGCGGATAGGACAATTAATGTGGGTCCAAGGGCTCAAAAACCCTTCAGTCAGGATTGCCGGTCACGACAGTCGAACCCAGGACCTCCCAAATCAGAGTCAAGCGCTTGGCGCTCGAGCCAACGCTGTCAATATTCCACGGCTAGCTATCGTTTAAAAGTCCGGATTAAAGTTGTTGGAAAACCATAGGCATATTTAAAATTAACTGGTAGATAACGAAATATAACTGGAGCTTTAAATTTTGTGGAACACACAAATCAAAATCGATTTCATTATAGCATAACATACTTTGTTATATAGCAATGGTTTGAAAACAGCCTCTATATATCTGCCCTCCGATACTTTTCATTACTTGCAATCAGGACTTGAAATTAACTGCAGTCCGGCAGTTTGCATGGCAGACTGTTCCAGTTGCAATAATAAACACGTATTGCATGATTTTCTTCATACGCGTACCAGCGTAGACTTTGAGAGTTGGAGTTTGTGTCAAATTTGACTAGATAATAAATAATATTATTATATGACAAATTGTTTTGCGATTGTGTATAAGAATATAAACCCAAAAAGTGTATGTTTCCTCACTTTCATTCGATCTTCCGCACAACGAAGTATTTTTTAGTGGAATTATTGTAATGCTATATCACAGATAATGTGTAATTGTAATCTATTATCTGTGGCTATAAAAAGCTCTTCAACTATAGGGGAAAATATAATTGCATCTTATCATAGAAATATTCATGGTTCAGTAGCGGATCTAGGGAAGGGGGACGGGGGCGGCAGGGGCGATTGCCCCCCGCCCCTTTGATCCCTAAAGGGTAACATTTTATTCTATAATGATAATAACAATCCTGCTACGCATAATGATAACCACCAAACTCTATGGTAAATCTAATAAAACATAAATACCCTCTCCAAAGTAATTTTAAACACGTTTTTGACAAAACTTCCTTTTAAAAAAATGCCCTGGGGAAATGAGCTGGGGCCCCGTGCTCCCCAAACACCCTGGCACTGCGTTGCATTTCAAAGGTAAAATGTAGTGAGTGGTAGATTCTAGTTCGGAAAGGGCGGCGTTTACTCCAGCCACGGACAATCCCGCCTGAAGGATTTTTCAAAGGTCTTCCACATGCGAATAATGGGATCGATTTGTCTCTGGGCAGGTTTCAAACGAAATATTTGATTATTTTATTCGACATTTTTCTGTGACATAATTATTATAGAATAAAACTGTTCCAGTGGCGTCACTAGTTTTTTTGGGGGGAGGGACAAGCGCCCCCAATATTTTCCTCGTTTTCCTTTTTCAAAATTAACAACCCACAGTTGGTCATCCTCACAGGCACAGATTTTCACCAAAATTACCTCGATGAAGAAAATTTTTCAGATTAAAAAGAGGATTTTAGTATAGCCTATACAAAGTTCGGCTACAAATTTTCAACAAAATGAAAACTTTTAGAAAAATAGAATATTTTATAGATAAAAGTTTGGCATTGTGATGCTTTAAAACGCACAGGTTTTCACCAAAATGACCTTAAAGGAGAAATCCCCCCCCCCCCCCACTTGGCCTTCGGTATACATCTATGAATTAATTGGTTGAACGCCCCCCCCCCCCCCTCATGAATTCTTGGATTCTGGATATACCACTGGCACTAAAGGGCCCCCTGCGATGTTTTGGATTTCTGCTGAATTTGGGCCCCCCGCCCCCCCCCCGCGCCCAATATCCAAACTCTAGTGACTCTCCTGAACTGTTTTCGTAGACTTTCACAGAGCTCTGAACTGTCAATGTAGATTGTTTATGTTGTGACTCGCGAGTTGTCACCTTGTCATCGCCGTTTACCACACATCACATATTCACATACACATGCCTCGGTTTACGCCAATCACAAGAACGCTCGCCATTAAAAATACATTACAAAATACATAAACGTACTTGTAAATTGATTGGCTGTACAATTAGCAAATTGTGGAACTAATTGGATGAGCGTAGCGAGCGAAGCGAAGATTCCATTTCACTACACTGGAGAAAAAAAATCCGGATTGTTTTTCTTTCTTTTTTTCTGTTTGTATTATTGTGTCTGTTAACACGATTCCGGCTAAACCGATACTCCAAATGCGATGAAATTTTCTGGAGGCCTTCGAAATCTCTGAACTTAGAACTGCCACGTTTTTGAGCGCAATCAAAAATTATTTCTCATTAAAATCGCAATTTTACGATTTTTTAAATATTTCTTCGACTTATAACACCAACATGCTTTATCCGATTGTAATGATTTTTTCACAAAACCTTAATTTTATGAATTCATGGTGTGAAATTTGAGCGCAATCGAAAAATAATTTCTCGTGAAAATCGCAATTTTACGATTCACGAACGAAACACGAAACACTACGAAACATTCTTCGACTCTTAACACCTACATGCTTTATCCGATTGTAATGATTTTTTCACAGAAACTTAATTTATTAATTAATATATTGGTGTGAATTTTGAGCGCGATCGAAAAATAATTTCTCATGAAAATCACAATTTTAGGCTTTCTTCGTTTAAAGAATTCTTCGACTTATAACACCTACATGCTTTATCCGATTGTAATGATATTTTCACAGAACCTTAATTTTATGAATTTATAAATTTTGTGTGAAATTTGAGCGCAATCGAAAAATAATTTATTATGACAATCGCACTACGCTTTTTTCGTATAAAAACATACGTTCATCCAATAACGCGCCTGAAAAAGCGTTTGCGAAGCATCCTATAATTTATTCCACACGAATTCTCGTTCTCCCTTATCTCATTTCAATAATTATTATTCCTACTGCCTTTACATCATAGTAACAACAATAATTGAAGTTTTGTCTTCGATTATTGTAAAATCCATAAAAATATGAAGCACCCAAAATGATTGGCCAGTTTATTGCCCACCCGGGGTTATTTAAACACAATATAAAATATCCGAACTTTTGTTCCGATGTTTTCTTCCAAACAGCCATCAATATTATGCCATGGTGAGCCTGCTCTTCAGTGCATGGTCCAGCTGCTCACTGCTCAGTCTGTAATGGGGTGTTAAGACGACCCCCCCGCTGAGTTCCGACAAAGAAGCCACTTCATTCCCGCTTGAGACAACTGCCGGCGTCCAGGTATCCGCCATTCACACTGCTGTCAATAGCTCATGCGGCCCAGTTATTATCATATCTATCTGTGATGTGGGAACATCTCAGCCCCCGCGCCTGGCCCACCCAGGAACCGACACCACGGCGATACCTGTAGCTGTAGGTTGTCAGTTGGTGCCGCAGCCGACCGCTGTATTTTGTGTCGGCTAATGGTTGTTTCTATAATGGTATTTGGAGGCCCAATAGACCTGCATGGAGCAATAAACCTCAATTATAATCATAGTGTTTGGCCCCATATTTCCAAGCAATTGTCAGATAGCTGTGTGCCAAGATGTTTTCAGATTACACCTTTGCGACGTACGAAATACCTGTGAAGGAAAGTAATAGCTTCGGTGGAAAGTTTTAGTGGGTATTTTGGTAAATGAGTATTGGCTAGGACGTGAAGTGATGAAATGACCACCTCACGTGATAGCTACGACGCCTCATTGTTGGCCCGAGTCATGCCCGGGTGGTTGATGACTTACTTCCTCCGAGAAGGCAACGATGTTGACGTGCAAAGATCTGAAAGGTAAATTCATTGAGGTATGGAGCTAGAGGGTGAAGAGATTAGTCATGGAGTTACCCGCGCGAAGGGCGGTTCCTCACCTGCTCCGAGCCCACACCTTGAGCTCCCATAACAGCACCCATCAAGTGCGGACCCCAGCTGCTGGAGCGCTTCTTTGACTTGACTGCGGCGCTGATTGCTTAGCCAGCGGATTATGTGGATGTATTACACACTCAGGATGACAATCCGGAAGAGATATCAGGAGAAGAGTGGATCATTACATTTCAATGTGGGTATGGCGAGAGCGGGGGTTATGAATGGCGAATACAAAATTACATGGCATTATGGATTGAAGCTTAGTAATATTATCATCAAGCAAGGGGTGGGTGTGTCAACTTTTAAGAGCAAAAAAGACATTTACAATATAAATTCAGACCACCAATCACCAATCAGATTATACATATGCCCTAATAGTTGATACTGATATTGGCTATGCCATCAAAATCGGTCTCGTGAACCCTTCCCCCCTTACCCTCCCCATGTATCCGCCCATGTTATCATCTGAATCAGCGTAGCTTACTCAAAGTCAAAACATTCTAGACTTACGAAAAAGGCTGTTCTGCAGTCGTTTACCAAATACAAAAACAGCGATTTTTATTGGATGGTGATTAGTGAACAAGTCATTGAGACGTAAAATTCTTGACGTACTACCAAAGATTAGTCATGTAATCTTTGTTGGATGAGCGAAGCGAAGACTTCAATTTCACTGACCCCCAAAAATTTAGCTGATGAAAATTGGAGGGGACCTTCGAAATCTCTGAACTTAGACTTGCCACGTTTTTGGGTACAATCGAAGAAATATTTTTCATAAATATCGTACTTTTACGATTCTTTTCCATTTTTAGTGCGATATTTTCGTGACATTTGGGCCAATTCTGATCAAACGGGTGGGGCTACAACTTTCATATTTTACATGGACATAAGGTTATGGTGATGTAGTACCTTTTGAAAGAAAAAGTTGAAAAAGTTGAAAAAGTTAGCCAGAATCCATAGAAATGAAGGCTTTAATATAAGTTTATTGAGTTATATAAAAACAATTAACAAGTAACAATTGAAACTTGACAACAATCACCTACAATGCGTTCAAAAAGAACTTGCAAAGGTAAAGAGATCCCACGCAAACTAAAAACTTACAAAAAAGCTCATCCATCAACGCGACTAAAAAAAGCGTTTGCGAAGCTTCCTAGTACTACGTAGAATCTAAATGAATGAACAATCGCTACACGGAGTTATTCTTTTATTTATTTTTCGTAATTATTATTTAGCCCAATTTAACATCCCAATTAACCATATTCAGGCTTTGTAAGCAAATCAAGTAGATATTCTTATCATTTAATTGCACGAGAAAAGTTTCCTATAGCTATATGTCACTATAATGCGTTGCATGTGTTTAGCTGTGTGCCTGTCAATAACCTAGGGCACCTATTGCTGCGGATAATAAAACGAAAAACTGGTGTGAAAGTAAGTGGGGTCGTTGAATTTTATGAATGAAAATATTTTACGTTGTGTTTCATAAGTTCTTCACGAATTTCACATGAATTTAGAAGATGGGAAAAGTGAACAAAGTAAAATTGTCAATGAACTGTTATCCTACCTCGGTAAAGGATCCGCCATCTAAAAACCACTTAAACTTGTAAATCACTGAGACGCCTGACGCCTCCAATACCGCGATGTGCTGAGTCCTACAGCGTTTTAAACGCCGCGCCGCACCCATGTCACAAACCAACCCCCAATATTCCGCATACAATGCACCTGACAACGACGATTTACAACCCCTGAATCATTTTGCGAATTTTCCTTTTGGCAACCCATTATACCGATTTAATACATCCTTCTTTAATATGTCTGCATTTGGTTTATCGGTGGCGCCAGGCGTATTATCCATGGTCAGAAGAATGCCGGTGTGGTGTGTAATAGCGCTGATTTCCTTTGATCCTCTCGTTGCGTGCGTGCCCGGGAATATTCTCCTGGACTCAGGACCCAGCGCCGCCGACCACAGGATTAGCACCATCCACCGGCCGGCGTCATCGAGTGTCAGTGTACGCGCGGGAAGATATGTGATTTTAAAAGCTTTGTCACCAAGCATTATCATAAATTAAATTGATTCGAACCCATAGAGTATTGTTCGGGAAATCCTTCGGTTGCTTTTAAGTCTATGAGGTGTTTTCTAATCCTACTCACAATTTGTTTGCATTGGCACCACCGGCAACTGAATGAAGTGCTATAGTCAATGGCTCCGCGGGGGAGCTAAGACAATGTGGCAGACAGGTTACCACTTTCAAATATCCGGCCCTTACTTCCGTGTGTATACCCTGTGAATCTTAGGACTGAGGAATTCGTTTAGTTTATCCTAGTTTATCCCCTGTCTAGACGGCATACCAAATAGTTTTGGAAATTGTTCCTGGTTGTTCTGTGACCACCAACTAAGTTAATAGTGGTTAAAAAATGCTATAGATAACGCAATATCAAAAATCTCCATATTTACCCCGTTTTCGAAATCATTAGATCGTGTATATTGAATAGAATGCAATTTAACTTTTTAATTTACCCTAATTAAATGCAGGTGGCCAGGGAAGAAGACCTCATCCTATCATGTGTTATGCCAATGTGTGTAAGCAATTTAGATTATACAAGGCACCAGCACCAGCTAATGCTATAGCCTATAGAAGTATCTAAAGGTCACTGAAAGTGAAAAGTGAAAAATATGATTAGAGAAATTTTTAGTAACTAAAACTAAGGCCTTTTTCACATTTCGACACAAGTTGTTAATATTGACCGCGAACATGAGGTTGGCTGATATATTGATTTGCAATAAAATCCACCATACAGGAAGGAAGGGGTATCGCAAAGTGAAAATAGTATTTTATGACAAGGACTAAAATTGAAATTTGAACGTTCCGGGAGTCGAACCAACCAGAAAATGGTGTTTACTTAGTTCGCATTCACCATTTTGTGTTCGAGTTCAGGTTGAGTGCAACCCACAAATAAGGGTTTGTTTGGTTTATACCTTGCAGTGACGGTTCGAGCTCGGATTGACAATGTATTGCCTTGATTAATGTTACTGGCATTTATTGGAGGTGAATGCAGTAAAGGCATAGCTTTGTCATGAATTCCGGATTTCGTTATTTCTAGGAGAACATTATTTTACCAGAATCACACTCGGAGCTAGGTTTACAAATAAAATTAAAAACAAGCTCGGGCTCGAAAGGTCGTAAAATAAGGGACGAAGCTACTTTGACATCAGATTACCCATGAAGGAAACACAATTTTAAAATTTTCAATTTTGTTTTTGGTGGAGGTGCCAGGCTTAAAAATATCCCTTTTTGTGAGGCTAGCTCCGCTCACTCACCCCTAGGGTCACCAAACACGTTCGTTATCACGATTTTTTTAAGGCCAATGAAGAAAACAACTAATTCTAATCGGAGATCGTATTCTATTGTTTATCGTTAGAAAACCACCTGAAATGGCGCACAGACGGACAGACGGGCAGACGGGCAGACGGGCAGAAAGGTTATGCTTATAAGAGAGCTTTGTTCCCTAAGTCTCTTCCATCAAGATTGGTGGATTAAACTGTAATCTACGAACAAACAAAAACAATACATATCCATGGTGGAGACTGATAGAAGAGTCGTAAAAAATCAAAAACATGAAAAGAATAAAATAAGTTAAGTCACCAAAAATGCATTTCCGAAACCGGTTGGGCTCTCCCCTTGACTCCGCTGATAGGGAAAGGTGGGATAGTCTCTTTGAGCTTCCTCGTTTTCAATTCATAGAACAATCAAACATTACGAACGTTTTTGTCCCATCGTGCTACTAAGATAGTTCTCTATAATTTTTAATTTCGAAAACAAGTTTTCTATGCTTAGCATTGTCATTTTGTGTGGCAAAACACATTGATTCTAACATTGACGGTAATACTTGGTGCCCCAAGCAGGCTCGGGTCCCCCGGGCGGTAGTTACGCCACTGGAGAAACCTATCGGTCTGGATTGTCGGCGGCTGGTTATGAACCGCAGATCTCCTTATGAATTCAAGTCCCGAGGTTAAACAGTGTGCTACCCACCTCAAATGAACCATCCAGAGATGTTCATAATGGTTTAGCTCGGAACAACCTGATTGCAATATGGCATGTATATATCTCTTTCTCGCCAGCTGACATAAAACTGTTATTATAGTTTAGCTTAGCTCAGTTCAGTAGTAGCACAGCCAACAGATTGGAGGGTGATTTCTGGTAGTAGTAATAGTAGTATTATTAATAATATACTAATTTTAGTTTGGGCGTGTCGTGTAGTAAGCCATATAACTATAACCTAAACCACAGTTTGACTCTTCGAACCGAACACAAAGAAAATGGTCGGACAGTACTCATCAGTTAAGACTTTAACGTTACCAGTTTATTATAAACGATCTGGAAGTGCTCAACATTATCTCGGTTTCCGTGTTTTCTAATTATTACATTAGAACGGTGAAACAACAATATGAACATAATCACAATTCACAAGTCACAACGTAACAAATTATCTTTTCTTAACTCCTCTTCCTTCTAAAACGTCTATTTTTGTACATTCAAGGCTCGCTTGGAAGTGTTTCGGTGAGGGAGGGCGCTCAGCAGAGCCCAAGCATACATTGCAATCTCCGGAGACCAACTTGTAGATGTGATTCAGACTTGTAGTGATGTGCATGAGGCTCGGCTCGCTCCGGCCGCGGGTGTATTCCTCTGGAGAGCCGTTGAAGGGGCGGTCGAAATATTAATCAACGTCACGCCTGGTTGGGCCGGCAACCGTCGCCGCAGGATTTGATGTATTAATAACTGAGCATATTGGGTGTTCCTTGGGTCAGCCCGTTGCACTCGACCACATAGTTTTATTAACGTGTCAAGATGCGCGCATGCGCTATCGTGTGTGGTCTCACCTCTATTACCTGTGGTTTTGTTCTTCTATCGCCACCTGCCACTTTTCTATCAAAATAGAAATGTCCCTTGTGTTGTTGTGTTGTGTGAGGAGATGAAGACCAATCTTTGCAGCTCGAGGCATTCGAGGTGTTTTAGGAGGGCCAGACTGGGTGTAATTAGTTGTTAGTCGGTCAATATCTTCAGATGAGTTCAGGCGTGAGATCATTACGTCATGGTTTAGTTACTGCCGTCTCTGTCTGGAGGTCTGGATGGTATTGCCTTGAATAGGACAGTGTAGGAATCTTCTGATTTAATTTAGAATAATATTTGTTGCAACAACCTATCTTGATGATAATTAGCTGTTGAACAGACTACAATACAATGTATAACTTTTCATCTTAAAACAATCCAGTATAACTAATCTAAAACAATGTTTTCGTGAATTTAAAATTGTGTGAAGCTCATTACTTTCGTTATTAGAATTTCTTAGAATCCAATTTTGACGCTATTTCTGTGACAACTGACAAACAATTGATTAATTTATGCGAGGCTGTACTTTTCACAGATATGCGTTTAAATATTAAATGTTAAACATTGAGATATTTTTAACGTTGTCATGTCTTGAAAGAAGGTATTACACACGGCAATATCACTCTTAAATGTGTTTTTTTTGTTTTTAAATTCTTTGATGGTAAATAATCTGATGTTTCTCCATCCCATCTCCTACGCTGTAATATACCAGGTAGGTACCCGTGGTACTTCCTGTGTGGGTTGCAAGGGTACCTCCCAAATGTGTCAGCGGTGAGACCAAATGAAAGAGGTGAGGTGCGAGGTAAAGTGAAATTAGCCAGAATAACCAAGCCCCGGGTCAGCCTTTTTCACACCTCGAAACACGTAATATTAAAAAACTTGTACCGATCGGTGAACGGAATTCAGACCGAGCCGCCTAAGGGAAGAGAGAGGATCATCATCGACACCTTCGCCCCGACCACCCCGGGAGTGATGACTTGCCCGGCCACACGCACACGCACACGCACACGCACACGCACACGCACACGCACACGCACACGCACACGCACACGCACGTTAGACCAAATGAAAATATATCTACGCGACGTATATTGTTGACTGATAATCTAAGTTATTAAATTACACTTTTTAAAAAAATTGACGACGAATCAGGCGATTTTTTCGTAAGGTGTGTGTTTGTAGGTAGAAAGATGGGTAGAAAGATAGGTAGGAGGCACGTACCGTATAAGAAGGTAGTTATAGGGGGTAGTAAAAGTGGGTAGGTATAGTTAGGTTAGGTGGGTAGCTGGGTAGATAGGTAGTTAGGTAGTATGTGTGGGAAACTAAACTATGTATGTAAGCGGTTGTCGGTGGTTGGTTACTGAGTAGATTAGCTTGTATAGCACAGATATACACTGACTGCACCCTGACAGTACATGATGGAAGCTTGAAGGTTGGAAAGGAAGGAAAAAAGGATTTTCCAGATAAATGAATAAAGGAGGTATAGCACAGATAATACATTATACTTACGATCTGCTATCTGTGCTAGTAGTTTATCAAGATTAAAGATAGGGTAATGGTAGACTTGAGACAATAATTGTGTTTCCGATTATCCTCGTCAGATAAGATGAGAGAATCCTTTTTTTTCTCGCCTCACACTTTTCATCAGTGGCTAGTACGAACGAGGCGCCAGTGTAGGACACCGACAAGGTAGGCGGTAGGCGCTCGGCGTTTAGCCTAGCACCTTTGTGTATCCCGCACAATAGTGGTTTATTGCTGCTCGTAGACGAACCTGTGTTAACACCTTGGCTCGTGACAATAGCTTTACGGGCTCTGTACCGTCACCTTCAGTCACCACTGGGGTAGTAATTTAGAGCAATAAAACGTCCTTTCTGTTAGATTTCTAGGTGCAGCATACAAATACTATAAAGGTATTTCATACAGTAAAATAAAATCATACTTTCTCTTCTCTTTATGATAGCCGCAATTTAGTGGTACCATTGATTAAACTTAAAGAGGGGCAGGTAAAATAACATCTTTATTCAATGTGCGTAGGAAACTTAAAGTGTGAACAAATATTCGAGTGGCAGCCAGTGGCGTAGGTTCAGATTTAGCGCCCCCCCCCCAAACCTTTCATTTTACATCCAATCGAGACCTGCAAGATTGACATATTTTCTGATCTTGACATCTCTTGTAGACGAACACGAACGCAATACACATCTCATACTCTCAGAAGACAACTTGAAATTTTAAATTTAACTCGACTACAACAAACCAGTGACATTCCATCCAGATCTTGAACATGTAATTAGTATTAAAACTATAATGTTCACTAAGAAGAGAGAATAACATGTTTAGGAAGTCCTAGGTGCGAGAATTGACTACTGTTGCCAACTTCACAAACAATATATTAGCTGTAAGTTTCTTATTAACTAGGAAAACGCTAAAGTCCCGCCGCGTTGATGGATGAGCTTTTAAAGGTTTTAGTTTGCGTGGGATATCTTTACTTTTGCAAGTGCTTTGTTTTGCTGCCTACGCATTGTAGGTGAATGTTGTCAAGTTTCTTTTGTTTCTTGTCAATTGGTATTATTTACCGTAACAAACTTATATTAAAAGCTTTAATTGGATGAGCGAAGCGAAGACTTCAATTTCACCGACCCCCCAAAAAATTTAGCTCGGGTGTTTGTTTTTTTTTTTTGTTTGGTTGTTTGTTTTTTTTTCGTCTGTTTGTTCGCTCTCTACCGGGCAAACGGCATATGCGATCTTGATGAAAATTTGACACGACCTTCGTTTTCTCTGAACTTAGACTTTCTACATTTTTGGGTACAATCGAAGAAATATTTCTCATGAATATCGTACTTTTACGATTTTTTTCGATTTTTAGTACGATATTTTCGTGACATTTGGGCCGGTTTTGACCAAACGGGGGGGCTACAACGTTCATATAATACATGGACATTGAGGAAATGATGATGTATTGCTTTTTGAAAGAAAAAGTGAAAAAGTTAGCCAGAATCTATAGAAATAAAGCTTTTAATATAAGTTTTTTGGTTTTTTGTGTGATATTTTCGTGCCATTTGAGCCAATTCTGACCAAACGGGTGGGGCTACAACGTTCATATTATACATGGACATTAAGGTTATGGTGATGTAGTACCTTTTGAAAGAAAAAGTAGAAAAAGTTAGCCAGAATCCATAGAAATAAAAAGCTTTTAATATAAGTTTTTACGATAAATAATACCAATTGACAAGAAACAAAATAAACTTGACAACAATCACCTACAATGCGTAGGCAACAAACAAAGCACTTGCAAAAGTAAAGATATCCCACGCAAACTAAAAAACTATTAAAAAGCTCATCCATCAACGCGGCGGGACTTCAGCGTTTTCCTAGTTTCTATGGATTCTGGCTAAATTTTACCACTTTTTCTTTCAAAAGGTACTACATAACCATAACCTTAATGTCCATGTATAATATGAACGTTGTAGCCCCACCCGTTTGGTCAGAATTGGCCCAAATGGCACGAAAATATCGCACAAAAAGTCAAAAAACGTATATTAAAAGCTTTATTTCTCTCGATTCTGGCTAACTTTTTCAACTTTTTCTTTCAGAAAGCAATACATCACCACACCATTACCTTAATGTTCATGTGAAATATGAACGTTGTAGCCCCACCCGTTTGGTCAGAATTGGCCCAAATGGCACGAAAATATCGCACTAAAAATCGAAAAAAAATCGTAAAAGTACGATATTCATGAGAAATATTTCTTCGATTGTACCCAAAAACGTGGCAAGTTTAAGTTCAGAGAAAACGAAGGTCGTGTCAAATTTTCATCAAGATCGCATATGCCGTTTGCCCGGTAGAGAGCGAACAAACAGACGGAAAAAAAAAACAAACAAACAAAAAAACAAAAAAACAACGGAGCTAAATTTTTTGGGGGGTCGGTGAAATTGAAGTCTTCGCTTCGCTCATCCAACAACACATTCATATCAACA
Organism: Sweltsa coloradensis; assembly: GCA_024449915.1. Taxonomy (NCBI): domain Eukaryota; kingdom Metazoa; phylum Arthropoda; class Insecta; order Plecoptera; family Chloroperlidae; genus Sweltsa; species Sweltsa coloradensis. The sequence continues at coordinate 109,458 of JAMZAV010001192.1, forward strand.
TATTCATCCATTGGGACTCGATTTACATTGCACGATGCACATCATGTCATCGCAGATTAGTAATGACAAAATGATAGACAAGTTCCAGAATTAATTTAACCGGTATGAGCTTCCGACCACCTTTGAGGGCATGTGCGTTGCAGGTTTACGTTTCTGTGTGCGGATTAATAAATTTTAAATTTGTGCATGTAGGCCTAAACTGAAAATAGATGCATATCGATCGAAGAAAGATCATTCGATCAAAGCATTTAGCTGTGCATGTTGTTGCAATCAAAGAATCCTGCACGCGCTTTCACTATATACGAACCTTGGACGCCGTTTTATAATCTAGGAAGAAAAACTAACAATAATTTGTTCAATTTCAATCGTGTTTGTATTAATTTTATTTTTATCTCTCCTCAGAGATGGAACCTGTGGTAGTCGTCTCGTATGGGACTCCTTGAGATTCGATCCGGTGCACCCTAGGAGGATTTAGTACATTACATATATTCTGAATCCTCCTAGGGTGCACCCTTACTTACTTGAGGGTCAAGACCCAGTAAGCGGCGACGCTACATGTGCTGCCATCTCGCGGACAAACTGCGACACACGTGAGCCGGCGTCGTTTTCTCTGCTCCCAGCAGGTATTACGTCCAATCTGTTATCTGCGGTAGTGTACTCTATTATCTGTGATGCGGTTGAATGTTTCATGCCCAACATCCCGTTTTTGGGCATCTTCACTTATTGATTTGCATTGTTTGCGAGGCTTCTTCTCTTCCTATGTGAAATGCTACAACCAGCACCACTCTTCATCAGATATTTAAATAAATATTATATCAATAGAAAGGGAGCCGTCCCACAGTGCCGCTTCCCGTAAGGCCATCAACCTTTTTTTTCCCCCTATGCCATCATTACTACCTGTCGATAAAGACCATGTTACACTTGTTGGCCTAAGGGGAATTGATTTATTCCCCTTAGGCCAACACCCTGCATTTCATTATCGAAAATACAAAGATGGTTTGTTGGCGTTAGGGTAATTAATTTATTCCCGTTAGGCCAACAGCGTATATGCACCCCGCTCCTTACCGTAAACGATGCATATACGCTGTTGGCCTTACGGGAATAAATCTATTACCCCAAGGCCAACAACACCCCGCTCCTTACCGTAAACGATGCATATACGCTGTTGGCCTAACGGGAATAAATCAATTACCCCAACGCCAACAAACCTTCTTTGTATTTTCCATAATGAAATGCAGGGTGTTGGCCAAAGGGGAATAAATCAATTCCCCTTAGGCCATCAACGCTTCCTGTAACATGGTCTTTATCGACAGGTAGAAATGATGGCATAGGGGAAAAAAAAGGTTGATGGCCTTACGGGAAGCGGCACTGTGGGAAGACACCAATAGAAAGTAGACAACTACTCTTTTATCAACCATCGCGTCAAACTAAAAAAAATAAACTACATAATATCCTTTTAATAATGCATTTTGTATGACATTCATAATTGACCTATCACATTTATTTCACGGATAACTAATAATATAATAACATTTTTCAACTAAACGTGTTGGGTACACTTTATTTTTAATTTCTCTCCCTCCCCTATCACAATTTGGGAACGTGCACTAAGATGTGAGGACTTGAAAGGTTTTATCTTGGGCTTCTGTTCACTAAGAGATACATTGCGTATTTGCTGTCATTTCCTGGTGCCACTATATAGTTTGTATCTTATTTTACCATAACAAGGAGACTGAGTATAGCAGGACATCATTCCAAATAACATATTTCAAAACCACACACTTGCGAGTAGCGGCTATTTTTATTGCACGAAAACAATATAAACAAAATCAGGATTTGAACATTAATGTCAGTGTCAAATGACATTTTGATCGCAGTATTTGCATAAGTAGTTAAATTGTTCCCAACCATGTATCAGTCGGAGATGAATATTGTCGGTGGGTGACATCTCTCTGGTAGGAAGCTGCTTGGACCACCTGTACGAGTGTCATCCCGCCTGTCAGGACGAAGATGACTCCTGTCCCAGAACTGGTTTGTCCTCATTCCCAATTCTCCTCGGGGTTCCACGTTCTCCCTCGTCCGCAATGATTATGATAATTTGTCGTTTATGCTTTGATGTGATGTGTGATTCTGACAGAGAACAGCTGATCCCCGATTTCATTTTATCAAAATGTTAACCAGTTGGGGAATATACTTGAATTGTATTTGAATATAATTATGTTTCTATGATCTAAAAGATTTATGAGCATCTGCTAAAATGATTACTATAACATACTTTCGTAAGCGTTCGTATAATATATGCGTGCAAATGCCCTTGGCTTGAGTTTAAACTTTAAACTATACATGAATTGAATGTTCTCATGTTTTCGGATTTTCCTCATGCTTAAAAAATTAGATCTGTTATTAATTTTAAGAACTAGGAAGCTTCGCAAACGCTTTTTTAGGCGCGTTGTTGGATGAGCGTAATTGGTGCATTGAGCAGCCATGTGTTATGCAGATGGTATTTAAATTGATTTCGTTTTCCCATTGCTATGGCCTGCGAGACACGCTTGGTAATATTGTTTTAATTTTTACGACGACGACATGAGGATCAGGGGCGCACATTACATTACTCACTACATTACAATCGAATAAAGCATGCAGGTGGAAAGTCGAAGAAATTTTAAAAAAATCGAAAAAATCGTAAAATTGCGATTTTCACGAGAAATAATTTTTCGATTGCGCTCAAATTTCACACGAATATATTAATTCATAAAATTAAGGTTCTGTAAAAAAATCATTACAATCGGAGAGGTGTTTAAAAGTCGAATAAATGTTTTAAAAATCGTAAAATTGCGATTTTCATGAGAAATAATTTTTCGATGGCACTAATAAACGTGGCAGTTCTAAGTTCAGAGATTTCGAAGGTCCAGAAAATTTCATGGCAATCGGTGTATCGGTTTAGCCGGAATCGTGTTAACCAACACACAAAACGACAAACAGAAAAAAAGAAAGAAAAAACATTCCGGATTTTTTTCTCCAGTGTAGTGAAATGGAATCTTCGCTTCGCTCGCTACGCTCATCCAAAAAACACATTTCGTATAATAAATAAACATCGATAAATACACATAAAATACATGCTATTGTATGTATAGTTTTCGAGTTCAGTTGAAGAGAACCGAGTTCTTTGGAAATTCTCAAATACCACTTCACTCTGCAGGATTTTTGTAAGTGGCGCATTATATATTATTGTAACTAATATCGTATCTGCACAACAGTCACACAACGCACACTGAGAACTTTTTTATTGAACATTTTAACTTGCTTATGGAAAATAACATGGCACTGTGTCACTTTGTGGACTCTTTGTATAACAGTGGTTTGTAAGTGACTGTTGTGCATCCGGCTATATATACCATAAAATAACGTGTGCCCGGTGATTTATTTATATCGTTATTACAACTCCACTTCAGAACTTTGTTTATTTATGTACAGTTACACAAAATTCTGGATTTCCAATATATCTACATTAACACATTAATAATTCTACAAACGCGCATCATCTTACTTTTAGGTTGAACTTATTTCTCTAAAATAAGGATTACAAAATTATAAAAGTATCAACAGATGCACATATTATACATTTAGTTTAACTATGAACACGGAAGGGAAGTGTCTGTATCAGTTTTACATAATGAGTTAGATGGTGATATAAAATGAGGAAGGGAAGACGCAAATCATTGCATTATATGTGAGACTTAGACCCTCGTTATAGTTTCTATAGGTGTTCGAACCCTGTCCCAGTCAACCCTCAACCGGATACCCACATTGGACGGCTTTTACATTATCATATCTGAATCTGCAAATTTGCGCGGGCAATGTTGTACATGTATAGGCCTATACGAGTATACGACTGTTCTATACACAACTTAAACGCTAACGTAATCAATGCAAATAAATTGTCGTGTTTGATCTCAAGTTGACGGTTGTGTATTTTGTTCTTGAAGATTTGAAACCACAAAACAAGTACATGAATAGAATAATAATATCTAGAAACCCCCATTATTATCATTCTGGAATTAACTTGAAGAGTGAAAAGATACAAATTAGAGAAAAAGAAACTGGTTGTAACAAAACAGAATTGGGAACGACTATCATCACCTATGTCTTTCGTTCCATTATAAAACGGGTCCGGTTATGAGATTTAAGAAGGTTTCCTGAAAAATTTCTCGAGATATGAAAGGTGACCAGACGTACCGGTTTGACCGGCACAGTACAGTTTTCAGAACACCTGAACCGGTGTCCCGAGAGTTTCATTAAAATGACGTATTTGTACCGGTTTGCAATTTTGAGGAGAAAGTGCGTCCTGGTATTTTCTTAACTATACCGTACATGGAAGGATAATGTTTTACTTTAACAAATACACTCCTCTGATAATACGAATAGTACAGACATAGAAATAGTTCTTCCTCTTCCAAGAAGATAATTCGTTTTCTCTAGGGGTGTGCGAGTATTATTAATGGTTTTGGTGGAGGTGCCGGGTCGCGCACGTGTGTGAAATCGTAAAAATCGTTAGGCCTATATATTTTTGGCGCTACCTTAACCAACGCTGATTACTTAGCCATAATAGTAACCTGATTCTTTTGATACAAATTTATATTCATTTTGGAAGTTTTGAACTTTTTTGGGGCACAAATAATAAAAATGTGTCACTATAATTTTGTTTCAACATGTGCATGTAATATCACTTACTGAATGTCATAGCCTAGCCCTAATAACATTTGTGCTTGATCAATGATCTAGAGAGAGGTTATATTTTTAAATCAATTAGATGTTACTCTTCATGTTTGGAGCCTACATTTAGACTAACATCAATAAATAAAATTAATGTTCATATTGTAAATACAGTCAAAGAGTAATGATTAAATTTAAAAAAGACGAAGTACTCGGACTCGACTCGAACTCAAAAATCAGGACTCGCACACCACTATTTTTCTCAGACATTATTTGCATTGATTTTGTTTATAATAATGGAAATTCAAAATTTACCAATCACTCAAATGAACTACGTTTTTGATTAATTACATACCTACACTTATTATTTCGTTGTAATGACAAAGTATATTAAAAGTTTAACCATCCATATTATACAAATTAAATGCATTTTCGAATTATCTTTATTCTTATTGATTAGGCCTTCATTTGTATGATGCCATCATCAATACATTATTATCTGCTGAATGTTTGTATTTGGTTTTGTACTATCATTTTTGTTATCCTCCTTTGTAAATCAATATTTATAACTGAATAGGATAGAAGTTAAATAAATAAATAAATAAAAAAATAAATGAACCACTAGATAAAGATTATATGACTACAAAAATGTACACATTATAACCATATTTAATTCATATGTTCATGTCGGAAAGCTATTTTCTAGGGCATTTGACGCAAATATATCTTTAAAAACTCGCCTCTGGCGGATGGGGGCTCTGCCCCAAACCCCGAAATGGTCCGTGGGGTATATATGCTTACACTTTTGTAATTGTCCCGGATGGTAACTTTCAAAATATGGTCACATCAGCAGATATGGGTAGTAGCCGTTTTCCAGTATCTGGCTAACAAAGACTAACACAAACAAACATCCACCTTTCTTTCCTCTGGGTATAGTCAAACAATGATCAATCAACTTTATGTTATTTTATTTTCTCAGGTTCAACAAAGATATGCAAGTAGATTATTTAGAACGGAAATATAAAAATTTTAATATTTCCATCATGGAAATATATGGGTATATTAAGTATTTCTATTCCCCGGCATGCCTTCGGAATTTGAAAGTGGGGCGTGTACCCAAACAAAAATAATAGTGGGTGGATTGCGTGCACCTGTATACGTATAAGATTATACCACTTTATCACTGCGTAAGGTTTATGTTTATTACTACAGTGGAATCTAAATAAACACCATACTTAGCTAATTAAAATGATATTTTTTAGGTCCTCGTGCTCTTCTGAATGATAATGACGGCCGAGCCTGAACGACTACAAAACCTACATGTGAATTATTTTATCACTGCCTCTATTATTCGAGGATGGCGTCAAATGCACATCGCATTCACAACACCCAAATACGTAAAACTATCTAAGGAATAAAGTTTAGTAAGAGTCCATTGACGGACATGTTGTTTGGGCCACGAAACGAATGTGGTCGAGTGTTAACAGGGAAATATTTAACACATCTGTGTTAATATGATTAGTCATCTCGGCCCTGCATTAGCATAGAAACGTCTTACAAAGAATTAATTAGTTGGATGTGGTGAATCAAATAGCTTGGTGGTCGGTGAATAGCAGCTGGTGATCCATGCGCAGGAGGACTCCCTGAATTCCTTCGAATACGTTCCGTGATTAATAGATTGAGTGGAGACTTTGCCAGTTAAATGTTTAGTTTTGATTAAAGATGTCTTAATGCAATCATCAATCAAGGTGGAATAGGCTGGTCTAATTTGTATCGAGGTGGGTCGCCTCATCGTGTAGTTGTTGTAGTTGAGTGGACCGCGATCAACAGTCTTCAGATGCCCAGCAGCGGGCTCGGATGAACTCATGGCCACCGTGGTAGCAGAGCACTGCTTTATGTACTACGCCTATGCTTGCAATGGTCGAACTACGATTTCTGTAATAAGCTTGCAAATTAAGGTATTCTATTGTAATTCTATAGAGAACATGATATTGTATTTGTGTTGTCAAATGGTGGAAAACACATCACAATTTTTCAAACTTTCAACGTATTTGATACTAACCAAGGACTCTAATGTAGTGTATGTAGTGTATTCCAAAGCCATTGAAAGTATTATATTTTACATAGAACAAAATTGTCCAGATATCTTCATTGGTTTGAATTTTTGTTTCGATAATAATTTTAATAGATATTGTTGGCCCATGTCAATTTATAGCCGACAAACTAAATACAATTGATGCTTATCCTACAGCACCTGCTTAAAAAAAAACATATTTTTTTTTTGATGTCTTTATAATATAAGCGTACAATCATAAAATTAACTATTAACCAGTTATTTATACTTCCTTACCTACAGACCCGGGCCAAAAGATTGAAGGAACGCACCGATTTTCTCATTATTGTCACAATAACAACGAAACACGTTATTCCAAATCCATCGATGAGTATACTCACATAAGCGTTGTCATGGTTGTCATGATTTTGTGTTCATGTCGCAATTTTCTCTCGTTTGAATATATTCCTGCTTCTAATTCATAAGGCCTAGGGTACAAATCCCTGTTCATTCATTTCTGTTAAATTTCTGTTTCTGTCTGTTAATTTTATAAACCTTATAAACATTTTCAAATTTAAATACTTTGCCAAGAAACTTCTTGAAACCAAACTTCATTCCTTTGTATATCGTATATATTTAGTTCGTATCTAATTATCATTACGATTAACTTCCAAACACAAACAAGGTTTTTGAGCCCAATAAATCCGTAATGAATTGACTGAGTAAAAGTCGTGTATCCGACTGCGACTGTGCATGTGCGAGCCACCCACGAGAGTCGAGAGTATCGCTCCGGCTGCCCCCCGCCGAGGGGTGGCGTACTCCACCCTGGTATCACGACGCCACCCACACGGTACCCCGTGAGATCTTTATGGAACCAGGCTAATTGAAGCGATCAACAGATGATTCATGACAGCGACGATGATGAAGCGTTGGTGTTGCAGGCAGACAACACAGAAGAGTTGAACACAAATATATAAACAAATTCAATTATTCTGGTCATATGAGCAAACTCAAAGCGGGTGTCGGCTGGATTTGATATGAGAAACGGCCGAACGGCATTGCAGGCTGCACGATGCAGCCGTATTTGAGTTTGAATATTAAATGTATCTTTTAATTGTGATTACTACGGTTTTTAAGCGTGGCACTCGAATGATGTGTGATATGTGAACGAATTATTATTAGTTTATTTCTCATTATTTGTGCAAGTTTATGCACCATTATCATGATAATCTGTTCTAATAGTCTTTACATCAAAACTGCGACATTTAATTTGCTTCCGATTTAAATAAATATTAGTAGATTATTATTATTATTTTCCAAGAAAGCTCCGAAAGCTCCAAAGAAAGGTCGTATCGAACAACTTAGTCTTCCACTCATCACAGTCATACATAATCGAGAATCAAATTGTTTTCCTCAGTCCGAAGAGTGACAGCCACTTGAAAAATATCCCGCCACTGTACAAAACAGGAACAAATAATTAGGATAGGATGATCATTTTATTACTTCAACGTTATTTAGATAAACAATTGTAGATTACTAATTTTTTTACCTACATGACATTGAATAAGATTAAAGGATTCAACTTACAGGTGCTAGACATTTATGCCCGTACTACGTTTTTGACCGAGATAGTTATTGCATTAATCCGATAAAATAATAAAAGTATATTTTTGCTATACGTACAGACATAATTCATGAGAAACACATTGTAAATGCGGTCATATTTTTACTATACGTACAGACATAAATGTGGAACACATTGTGAATGCGGTCATATTTTTAACTAGGGAAACGCCAAAGTCTTGTTAGACGAGTGAGTAAGCCATGTGTTGAGTCCCCGGAAACATACTTTTCTTCCCCTCCCTTAGGCCCCCCTACCCTATCATAACTCGGGGAGCATTAGGGCCCCCAAACTTGCCCTAAACTTAAAACATATTATTTATACGAGTATTAAATCAAACTCAAATGAAATGTTCCCGCGTACTAACACATGATTTTCTCACTCTCTAAAAAGTTTTGGCGTTTCCCTAGTCGATTTGGCTAAACCCCCCTTATACCAAAATGTGAGAGACGGGGGTTTTCAATAGTGGGGAAAGATTTTGTAATTACGGATTGTTTTTTTTAAATTATTTAACTTTTTGAAATGATATAACGCAGTGTAGTCCATCATCTGGACATACTAGGGAAAAAACATAGCCGTCGAAATCGTAAAAATTTGCAAGGTTTCTAAATCTACAGGGGAATTTTTGGGGGGTCCTTGCGCCCAACATTCGATTCCCCTTGGACTCGGCATTTCCACCCAGGTAAAAAATAAAAAAAAAATATTATTTCAAAATAAAAACCCATTGTCGTTAAAATAATCCCCATACATTTAAATTATTTTTCGTTTTTTATTTTTTGGGAGGTTTAAATCGCAACAGTTTGCGCTCATTTTTTTGGGGTCAAGTTCCTTTTCAGGTGTCTGTTTAAATTTCAGTCATCTATTTGGCCGTTCGGCCGTATGAGCCCGGGACAAACGACAACAGACATTAAAATTCCCAATTTCTTTTCAATTTATTCTTTATTATTATTATTATTATTATTTTATTTTATTATTATTAACAGACAATGCTCACGGCCCAAAGGGCCCGATCGAGTATCGTTGGGAAAAATTTTCGTTCGCTACCTCACTCGTCAACTATACTACAGGCAAAAAATGGGGCACATTGTGAATGCGGTTATATTTTTTACTGTACGTACAGACATAATGTGAACACATTGTGAAGGGTCATATTTTTACTGTACGTACAGACATAAATGTGGAACACATTGTGAATGCGGTCAAAGTTCACGTAGCTCATAACCGTTCAACGCTTTCAACCGAAGTTAAACTGACGTAACGAATAATCTATGCTAACACTGCTTGCTAAATGACGCCATCACAGTACAGCGAAGGAACTTTGTGTTACTTTAAAAATTAGTTATTATTATTTTGTAGCTTTGTTGCTTGTGGGAACATTATAAAATGACTAATGAGTAATAAGCACCATCTACAAAATGCGCTCGTGATCGTCTCGCGTGATGGGTGGATCTTCGCAATGACTTCATGATCAAAAGATAAATTTAACGGATGATTTATTTACGTTTATTGATTAAAACTTGTTTGCGATCTGAATCTGAAGCCGCGAGAGGAGATGAGAGGAGATGGTGAGCGACCGAGCCGTACAGCAACAGATGTGCGAATCATGGGAACTAGAACCGCCCCAGGTATGTTGTGCTCCTGAAACCTAAGCCGAGGTGACACTTATTCAAATAGGCCCTATTAACTGTTCGCGTCCACCCCCTGCCCTGACAAGTTCTGTTGTGTTCACCTAATGGATATCTATACAAAGGATCCACTCCATCCCCGCGAGATCACTCCAGTGTATCTTTCAGCCTGTTGAAGAGGCAATCTTTTCTTGTCGTATCATGCTCGGGTAAATAGCTGGTATTCTCCTCCTATGAAACCTTCTCCTTCTTCGGAGGCGATTATGATAATCGGCCCACTCAAAGGAAGACATGAAACAAGGACGTTGAAAGATGATAGATACGATACAAAAAATGTTTTATCTAATTTTTCAACAGCTCTCTTGAAAGACAAACGGGTGTTTCAGTTGATTTTACTATAATTGCAACACGGGAAGAAGACTATATGAAGTACTAATCTTAAAACAGGAATTACCCATTAATCCCATATTGGCATAGATTTGCCTAATTATTTTCCCATCAATTTATCAATTTAAATATTTCAATTTAAAATTTAAAACATTAAATCAAATTTTCTAAATTATAAAATGCTTTAGCAAGGTTTGGGATATTTGTTGCACGTAATATAACACTAACCGCAAATGATTCGTGAATTTACATAATGAGTGTTATGGTACACATTATATTAGGCGGCCCACACACTTTTCCATCTCTTCTTTCTCTGTTCATCAATTTCCCATCATGGATTAACAATGATAGGAAGCGAAGCTCCCCTACAAGCATCACTTTCCTGCCATGTCCATCCGTCCGTCAGCCTGTGCTTGTACGTGTGTCAGTCTTATGATAAAAATCTAAGGCACGCGTTTTGTGTTGTCATAACCTATGAATAACAATAATACAGAAAATTTTTGGACCCTGACGGTGAAGAGGGCGGGGCTATAAAAACACATAGTTTGTATCGACATACCCGGCACCTCCACCAAAAACGAGTTTTTCTTCGTCGATCTGTCGCTTCCTCTTTTGTGTACTCCCGTACCCTCCATTGTACACATAAGAAACAAAATTTTGATTTTAAAGTAACTCTTGGTGTAAGTATAAGTATCTGAGGCAGCCATTGTTTATAAAGTTAATACAATCATTATTATCTATCGTGGGAATTCTGCCGCATGCCCCTCCTCGCTCGCTAGGTTATTTGGAGCTAGAACAATATTGTGAAGTGAATGTCCAAGGAAGGGCTCTCTCTATTCCTTGGAGAAAAATTTGGAAAACAAATTCATTCAGGAATGTCGGTGGTGGTATTCGAATCCGTGACCTCCCGAATCAGAGTGTCACACGCTACGCATGAGCCACTAGTTTCGGTGTTTAATTTAGTCAACAATAATTTGAATATCATAATATCTTGTCTGAGAAGACGCATAAAGGATCTGAAAACTTAAAGAAAGAATAAGAATAGCAAGTGATTTAGGACTTAACCAGTCGGTAGTTGTTTGGTGTGATTAAGTTTTTAATTTCATTAGGTTCCAACTTCCAATATAAAGATCTTAAATCCGATGATGATGTAGATTTGGCGATTAACTGTTCTAATTTGAATCGAGACGGGATTCCGAAAGCTTGTTCTCGCAGCATGCATCGTCACTTCTAATCGTTTAGGCGAGTTGATTGTCGATAAGCCCATAGCCTGCCTCTCACAGCTCACTCACGTCGAATCACATTTCGAAATGTCCGTTCTCTTCGAGTTTATTTATTTGCTTGTTTTAACAATACGGCTTACTAGGCCTACCGTGCCGAAGCCGAAGGGCAGGGCAAACATCTCGCGTGTTTGCCAAGCAGGCGACTACCCGTGACGGAGCGGAAACCGTCATCTCTTATAATATGTTTCCTGTCTTGTGACTGCTGAGGTAAAGTCAGGGGAACTTATGAAGGAACTCGAGAACAAAGGGGTTTAATACGAGGCGATTTAACAAAATTTTGGTATTCCAATAATCTTCATTTACCTTGCTCTACCAATAACTTGCACATAACAATATTTTATTTTATTGTATGTTATCAATAATTTTCCTCAAATCACAATGGTCCTAGATACATTTTATTTATTATAAGTTTTATTATTATTATTATTATTATTTTATTGGATGTATTTCATACAAACTCGGTTAAAACCGGAGCTAACATGTTGTACGGACTTACGTCAAGTACTTCCATGTGTACCTATTACATACATTATTACTTTTTTCTTAACTCTAACTAAAATAAGTCATTTATAAATTGTAATATTGCTTGTAGATGATGTTTTCTTTCTGCTGTGTACGGTCGTGGCCGATTTCTCGTCGCCATCCTAGCATTTGCTCTTCGGACTATGGGAAACCACGAAAACCATGTCAGGATGGAAGCTGTCTCGGAATCTCGAAGTATCATTCTTAGTTTAGAAATTTACGAACTATTCTACACGTGTTGAGTATTACTGCCTTTTGAGTCTCGATGTATACGCGTTTCCAAGCAAAGGGTTGCTACCTGGTGGCGAAAAATGCAACTGTCCGATCAGTGATAGTCGGAGGAGCGCGCTATGTGCTTACCTGAAGAATACATGTCATTCCGTGTTTGTCACTTATAAATATGTACAATCACAGGTACATTGTCGTTGCTTTCCCAAAATGTTGTTAATTGATGATTATCAAAAGCATGGGGGTGCACGAAAATAATAAAATCGCTCTCCAATATGCGGGATTCGAGACCATGTTTACCAGAATAATATTACTATATTCAGACCTGCGCCCAATGCACCCATGAGACACCAAGGATGGCATTTGTATCCATATTACAATTCTCTAATTATAATATCATAATAAATCATTGGTATTTATAGGCTATATACCAAATATAAGCTAACAGGGTACGATATAAATACTAAATCAAATTCAAACAGTCAAGAATGTTCACAACTCATAGTAAACACACACATACAGTATCGCTCGCTTCTTATGGCACTTTTAATTGAGATATACTCTTTCGTTTTGTTATGATAATTTAATATAAATAAAGTCATACTCATAAAACAATAACACAAACAATAACAAATATAATATTAATTGTATTAGCGCTTATGCACAAGTCCCAACTCCTTTTCTACCTTATATAATTAATGTAGGCCTACATATACCATTTACCGTCATTGTTCATTACCAATATTTAATACATAATATTTTACATAATATCATAATAAATACGATTTATATTATAACTATAGAATAAGTATAATGATATGACCTACAAGATTTAAAAGCTGCCTGCAGAATGACGCGTCATGCCATTATTGACATACAAAACAATAATAAAAATAGGCCATCAGCTATTCAATAGGCCTCCTTTTCATAAAATGTATATTTAAAAAACCGGAAGTCCTAAGTGTATACTAGATAAATATATATAGGCCTACTCCGATTTCGTTTACATTGTAAAACGAAGTAGAAAAAGTGCAAAACAAGTGTAGGGCTATAATTTGCTAGAATCTCTTTTGATTTTGGATATCAAGTAAATTATTGAAATTATTAGTATTGGGCAACATTTTCTTGGCAAAATATCATCGATCTTCATCATTCATTTTTTTATACACTTGTTTCTGTATTTAATAGTTTAACAGTGTGGTTTGTTCTTTTCGAGCTCATATCATCCAATAATCTCAATTATTTGTTGTAATTTAAAATGCCATTAAATTCCCGTTATTAACAAAGCCGATCCCCAAAACTTACGAATTTTACTAATAAAATACGCGGACGATGTGACATTATCAACAATGTTTTCGCAAATGGTCAGAAATGTAACAAAAATCAAGTTGAAGCCAACTGAATATACAGCGCCCGCCGTAAGCAGCTCGCCTCTATCACTGATCGGTCCGACATGTTGCGTTTTAGTGCTGCCATCTATCTTTGCTTGGAAACGCGTATACATTGGGTTGAAGATCTAGTTGTTTAATGCTTTCATGTAGCTTCTTCGGTATGATGCCGTTGGCTGATATAATGAATGGGATTGTATTTACCTTTTTCTGTTTCCACATCTTCTTGATCTCAATTGCAAGTTCACTATACTTGTCAATTTTTTTCTTCCACGTGGTCTCGACGTTATGGCACATTGGGATAGCAACGTCGATAAGGGTAGTTTCTTGTTTCTTCTTGTCAATTATTATTAAATCCGGTCTGTTATTATTATTATTATTATTATTATTATTATTATTATTATTATTATTATTATTATTATTATTATTATTATTATTATTATTATTATTATTATTATTGTTATTACTATTGTGATACCAATGTGGGGTCCATTCCACTCAGTTGCATACAAATGATCTACGTATAGTGTCGGGTCGGGTTGCGATCTTATTCCGTAACACAGATATAACTGTATTTCCAGGTAAGTAGGACGTAGTACATACGTATAAATTTCGTAGGCTATTGGGTCAGGGTCCCAGGGAAACGAAAATACGTAAGTTATGGCTCCCATGTTTCAAGCAAACAATTACTAAATAGCAATATTATAGCATGTTTTGATATCGTCATAATTATATAACATAAATTCTCGAACACCGCAAGATAAATTTTCATTTGCTAACTACATTTGGTATGACCTACTGTAATTTTGCCATTGAATAAGTTTGTTTTGTCAAATTTTCTTATATGTTTTAATTGTTTTTTAAGTTTACTTTTTTAATTTTATTGACAACATAAATTTATTTTATGCTGATATAATGCTAAAAGCATCAAATTTTTTTTTTTCTTGAACGCTGCATGCTATTTTGCATGGGAAAATGGCTTACCGGTACTGATCTAGGGCTGTATAGAGTGTTATTCATAACAATTTTAGTCAATTTTAAAGAAGCCTAGATTAACAGGTTATAAAGGCCCAGTGAATTCATGTAAAATAAATAAACTGAACCTTTAGGCTATGTTATACTCAAATTTACCAAAAAACAACATAAATAAACTTTAAATGCTATTATCTCAAAACTTTTATTCTATCACATTTACTAACATTTTTTCCTACTTCTTCTAAAGTTTTAAGATAAACGGATAATTTCTTTTTTAATATGCTCACAAGTCTTATTCTGACAAATTCACTAGACACTTTTTTGATGAGATTTATAGTTTTTTAATTAAAATATGGGAAAATATAGATTTGATACAAAAAACATACATTTTCCAACAATGCATAGGACAAAAATCATAATTATCAAACAAAACAAAAGTTATAAAATCCGTCTGGTAAATGTTAATATGTATTGTTTTTTAATCTAAAACACCTTTTCACTTTAACAAAAAAATGAAAATTGTAAAAGCCTTAGCATTATCGCAGCATCATAGCAAAATCGTAAAATTGCAATTATTAAAAGAAATAATTGTTTGATTGCGCTTAAATTTCACACGAATATATTAATTCATAAAATTAAGGTTCTGTGAAAAAATCATTAAAATCGGATAAAACATGTAGGTGTTATAAGTCGAAGAAATGTTTTAAAAATCGAAAAAAATCGTAAAATTGCGATTTTAATGAGAAATAATTTTTCGATTGCGCTCAAAAACGTGGCAGTTCTAAGTTCAGAGATTTTAAAGGTCTCGATAAAATTTCATAGCAATTGGAGTTTCGGTTTAGCCGGAATCGTGTTAACAAATACACAAAAATACAAAAAACGAAAAAAAATCGTAAAATTGCGATTTTCATGAGAAATAATCTTTCGATTGCGCTCAAAAACGTGGCAGTTTTAAGTTCAGAGATTTCGAAGGCCTCCAGAAAATTTCATCGCAATTGGAGTATCGGTTTAGCCGGAATCGTGTTAACAAACACACAAAAATACAAACAGAAAAAAAAACAAGAAAATCGAAAAAAATCGTAAAATTGCAATTTTCATGAGAAATAATTGTTCGATTCATTTTTCGAATCGTGCAGTTCTAAGTTCAGAGATTTAAAGGTCTCCAGAAAATTTCATCACAACTGGAGTATCGGTTTAGCCGGAATCGTGTTCACAGACACACAAACATACAAACAGAAAAAAAACATTCCGGATTTTTTTCTCCAGTGTAGTAGAATGGAATCTTCGCTTCGCTCGCTCATCCAACAATTCGCTGGGGAAATAAGATAATAATATGTTTTCTAGTTATTTTTATTTTAGTGAATATGATTATTATTTATTTTCCTGTAATCAACATGATACATTTACAAATACAGTTCGTTCAGAAAAGGAACAGTAAGCTGACCTCATGGTACACATATAGAATGTCCTACCCCCGAATGTAATTTCAAAGAAAAGAATCATTGTACAGTTGGCATAAGAGGACGTGTTCCCAATTAAAAGTTTGAACACTCACGAGTAAAACATCAGGTAAGACAATTCTCTTTTAATAATAAAAATGCGTTTTCCTGTGAATTCCATATCTATTTGACTAAGTCCATAGATGCTTAAATTGAAATGTTTTACATTATTATCCCCCGTCGGTGCCCGGGGTAGAATAGGACCAGGATATTCTTCTGCCGATCGTAGAAGGCGAGCAAAGAGGCAAAGTTCATATCGTAAATCTTTGAACCAAGGAAAGATCAACCAGACTAAATTATCTTTATCCTCTAATAGTGTTTTAAATAAAAATTAACTCTTTTAGCTTTAACTAGATTAGGAAAAGTAGGAGTTATTTTCAAATCTATTTTCACTATAAATAAGAGAGAAAAAGTATATGTTGTTCATGGCGAGAAAACAGCGATGACCACATCTCTTGTTTTTTACGATTCAACAAATCATGTATATAGTGAGTATAATAAAATATCTCGGTATTTGCAGATTCACTCTCACAACAGCAACTGAAATTATCTTGATTGCGAGTACAAAAGCTTGATGAGCGGTTGAGTAGCGATTTTCACTGCTTTTTTTCCAAGAGTGGTAGTGGTAAACTCATTCATGATGTTGGCAACAAGGATCACGTCTCGAGAAGAATCTCAATAAAAGCGCGGGACAGACAAAACGTAAAACTTGGCATCTCAATATTATACTCATTTGAATACGGTACTTGAAAATTACAAAAGGTGCAATATAAATTTTAGATTTGAATTTGATTTGTAGATTTTTACTCTATCGTTATCCCAATTGTTTAGATTTAGTTTAGTCTCCCCTTGAAATGAAAAATATTAAAATAATTTTTATATACCGGTATAGAAATATATATATAATAATAGAAATATATGATGAAATTACACGTTTATATAAGATAAAAAGCTGAAAGAAAACCAGAATAATTTTGGATAAGATTCCAAGAAATGATTTGGATGGGGGAAGGGTGGGGCCGGGGGGGGGAGCATTGCCGTATCCGTAATCTCCCCGCCAGTCTGGGTGCGCCACTGTCTATACACAGTCAAAAACAATCTCAATACTAACTGGTGTTTGCCTCATTGAAATATCTTACCACATACTTGATCTCGATGTATAAACAATGAAATACGGTGATATTTCGCCTTGGCCTGTCAACCAGTATTTGCTCTGCGCCCTCGTCTTGTATATGTATAGCTCGTGTCACCTGACCGACTAGTGCGTTGTCAAACAGTCCAATTCAAATAGGCGTGAGTCTTTGAAAGCGAAGAGTCCTTGTTTATTGTGGATCACATTGCCAAGGAACGAAGCGTGTTCGGCTTTACCGTTCTCACGTTCTGGCCGAAGAACTTTCACACCGTAAGTATTGAAAGCTTTTTGACGTCGATCATGTTTAAACATGACGGGAATGTGGAGTGATGCTATACCCAAAGATACTAGATTCATAATTATAAGATGTCATCATTTGTATTGTCCTCTGTCATTAGGTATCTTTCCCCCACCTGATCCGGCCATGAGTCAGCAAGCTTGGTTGCGCACCTGGGAACATCGCTCGAGGACTGCCCGGGTCCGCGGGCGCGGTGTCCCTGTCAGCCTGAGCCGGAGATTATGAGAGCTGTACTTCCCGGCTTCAGAGGGGATTACTTTCACGGTACAACAACAAGTAATTTCATTTGAAGGCGGGAGAATAAATTATAATATTTGTGATCACCACAAATCAACATTATTATCTATTCGTTTCTTGTTTCTTGTTCACTTTCTGTTTTAGATGCTAAAAATATAACAACACTGTTTTTATTTACATTACAAAGACGAGGCTTAAACGAGGCATAAACCATAAAAGTAGTTATGATAAAATAATAGAATTTTAAACTCAGATATACTATGCGAGATAGGCACACTAAATTAATGGTCCACCTTGGACGGATTTAATTTTTTAACGCATACTAAACTAAAGATGTTATATTTTAGTAGCAATTTACTTTACAGGACTTAAATAATTTAAAAAAATTGTAACTGAATATGTTTATAATATTATGAACTTATGTTGTTGTTAGTTTATGAATTTGTTTATATTGTTTCAATATGCATTTTCTTAGAAGTTAGCCATAAGTAGTAATGTTATGTATATCATCTGTTATATGTGTGACCGCACGATTTGTTTGTCAATAAACAAATAAGAGTTGTTGGATAAAACCATTATCTCTCACCCAGGCCAAAGGTCATCGATAAATTTACACTTGGAAACAATAAAATAATCCACTGAACATAATTTAATTTTGCATTTAACTAATATCACTCAGCAACTATTATCAACCATTACCCCCCCCCCCCCATCACCCATTATTATCAGTTATCACCCAGCAATTTCATTGCAAAACTACCCCCCCCCCATCTTAACTCTCTTTCATTCAGACAACTGTTTATAGTCATATTTCGTATGCTTTTAAATAATAGGTCCTACGTCCTATGTATCCATTTACACTAGGAAAACGCTAAAGTCCCGCCGCGTTGATGGATGAGCGTTTTTGTAAGTTTTTAGTTTGCGTGGGACCACTTTTCCTTTGCAAGTGCTTTGTGAATGCATTGTAGGTGATTGTTGTCAAGTTTCTATTGTTACTTGTTAATTGTTATTATAAACCTCGAAAAAACTCATATTAAAACCTTTATTTCTATGAATTCTGGCTATTTTTTCAACTTTTTCTTTCAAAAAGCAATACATCACCATTACTTTAATGTCCATGTGAAATATGAACGTTGTAGCCCCACCCGTTTGGTCAGAATCGGCCCAAATGTCACGAAAATATCGCACTAAAAATCGGAAAAAATCGTAAAAGTACGATATTCATGAGAAATATTTCTTTCGATTGTACCCAAAAACGTGGCAGGTCTAAGTTAAAAGATTTCTAAGGTCTCCAGAAAATATCATCGCAATAGGGAATATTCCACTTCCGCCAAATACTGTACAAATAGATTTTTTAGAAGAAGTATTTCGTCCCGTTTACAAATATGTACTTTGTTTTTCCGTGAAATAATAATCCAGTGATTTATAGGCGTTTTAAAAGCAGCAGTTTTTTAAAGCGGCAAAAACGACTGTGACGTCAGAACTGTGTTGATCCAACGCCGTCTGGATAAACATACATCCAGACCAAAGATGTTGGAATAGTATTATAGTAGGATCGAGATATACATCAAGACGGCGGTGGTTTAATAAAGCAGCGCCTAGCGTAGCCTACAGTAATGTAAACAGATGGCGGACATTTTACATATAACGCCTAGCCAGAAAACGAGAAAAGTTGACATTGGAATCAAAAAACAAAACTGAAACAGTCCTTGGTCTAGGCCTAGACGTAGAAAATTATTTATAATACAACAGTCTAGGCCAATCGTTCCTGTAGGATATAGGCATTGGTATGTGAATACTAAAATTACTCACTTGACAAGCCCTAGGCTTAACTTGCCAACCCTAGGCCTGCTGATCCATGTTCTGACACATCCTGCACAAAAACCTTACTTTGATGACTAATTAAAGCCTTTTGTAGATAAAGAATACCATGATAGTCCTAGGCTATGCAAAAATTCAAGACAAAATGCTCGTTATTCTTTATCACAATGATTTCGCGAAATCTCCTGTCACATACGAAAAAAGAAAAACAAAGACGGTGAAAATGTACATCCTTGTGGAGTTGTTTGTGTTGAGCGGATGGGCGAGCACCGCCGTCTGTATGTAAATATGTACAAATATACGTACATTTCGTTTCCAATTGGCCTTGACTCAGCACAGTTATGACGTAGTACCGTCCAAAGATGGCGCACGCTCGTTTTGGGCGCGCAAACTGGGGGTCCAATTTACTTCGTGTTTAAATTACACAAAAAACATTTTTTTTAAATAAAAAAAAGTGCAGTGACTATTAAGACATGAATAAGAATTAAAATAAAATATAAAATATGAAGTGGAATATTCCCTATTGAGTATCGGTTTAGCCGGAATCGTGTTAACAAACACACAAAAATACAAACAAAAAAAACAAGAAAAACAAAAAAAAATCGTAAAATTGCGATGTTCATGAGAAATAATTTTTCGATATCGCTCAAAATGATGGCAGGGCTAAGTGCAAAGATCTCAAAAGGTCTCCAGAAAATTTCATTGCAATTGGAGTATTGGTTTAGTCGGAATCGTGTTAACAAACACACAAAAATACAAACAAAAACAAAAAAGAAAAACGAAAAAAATCGTAAAATTGCGATTTTCAAGAGAAATAATTTTTTGATCGATTTTTCTTACGGTGCAGTTCTAAGTTCAGAGATTTCGAAGGTCTCCATAAAATTTCATCGCAATCGGAGTATCGGTTTAGCCGGAATCGTGTTCACAGACACACAAAAATACAAAAAAAAAGAAAAAGAAAGAAAGAAAGAAAAAAAAACATTCCGGATTTTTTTCTCTAGTGTAGTAGATGGAATCTTCGCTTCGCTCGCTACGCTCATCCAAAAATAATACAATGAACATGGACGAAATTACATAATAAGTTTGAATAAAGTATTGTTCAACAACCTATACTAGTGTACACTGTACACAATGATAATAGATGAAATGAGAATTTATAAATAGGGTTTTTCGACAACTATAGCCCCATAAAAAGGTTTAATTGGATGAGCTCCAATTTTTTTTGTATTTTTTTTTGTATTTTTGTCTGTTTGTTCGCTATCTACCGGGCAAACGGCATTTAAAATTTATATGAAAATTGGAGGGGACCTTAGAAATCTCTGAACTTAGAGGTGTATTGTTTTTCGGTACAATCGAAGAAATATTTCTCATGAATATCGTACTTTTACGATTTTTTCGATTTTTAGTGCGATATTTCGTGACATTTGGTCCTTGGACCGATTCTGACCAAACGGGTGGGGCTACAACGTTCATATTTTACATATACATTAAGGTAATGGTTATGTATTGCTTTATGAAAGAAACAGTTGAAAAAGTTAGCCAGAATCCATAGAAATAAAGCTTTTAAAATAAGGTTTTTACGGTAAATAATAATAATTGACATGCAACAATAGAAACTTGGCAACAATCGCCTACAATGCGTAGGCAGCAAAGCAAAGCACTTGCAAAAGTAAAGATATCACACGCAAACTAAAAACTTGAAAAAAGCTCATCCATCAACGCGACTAAATAAAGCGTTTGCTAAGCTTCCTAGTTAATAAATATCAGTGTATATTGAATTTGTTGGATGAGCGAAGCGAAGACTTCAATGTCACTGACCCCCCCAAAAAATAGTTCGGGTGTTTTGTTTTTTGTTTTTTGTCTGTTTGTTCGCTCTTTACCGGGCAAACGGCATTTATGCGATCTTGATGAAAATTGTAGGGGACCTTCGAAATCTCTGAATTGAGATCTGCCGAGTTTTTTTGATACGATCGAAGAAATATTTCTCATGAATATTGTACTTTTACGATTTTTTCGATTTTTAATGTGATATTTTCGTGATATTTGGGCCGATTCTGACCAAACGGGTGGGGCTACAACGTTCATATTTCACATGGGCATTAAGGTTATGGTGATGTTGCCTTTTGAAAGAAAAAGTTGAAAAGGTTAGCAAGAATTCATAGAAATAAAGGTTTTAATATAAACATTATACAGGTGTATAAATTAACAAGTTATAACTACAGAACCTTGACAACAATCACCAACATTGCGTATAAAAAGCAAGTCTTTGGTTCTCGAGATTATTTACATACTATTGTTAATTGGTATTACTATAGCTGTAAATACCACTTTTAAAAAATTAACACAATTTAACTAAAAAATAATTTTGCAATGAAACTTGAAAAGTGATGAGATCCCACACATACGAAAACTTAGAAATCATTGGACAGAAAAAGTCATCCAAAATAACTCATCCATCAACGCGACTGTAAAAAGCGTGCGCGAAGCGGCCTAGTTCGTTACAATATAGCTTGTGAAGAGTGTTTCGAAGGGATGCGCAATAGATGTGCAGCAGATGATTGCAGCTACACGTGCCGCGTCTCTTGGTTACCAGACATGTTTGACGGCTCTGTCACCATTCCTTGTCCTCGGCCTCCTACTCAAAGCATCACATCATCACATCCATTCGATTTAACTCCATTCGGTGCGCAACAATTGCGCCATAAAAAAGTCATTAGAAGAAACAGAAGCATTTCGTGCATCATCCAATGGACAATATCTTGATTCATTGAGACAACACAGACTAAAAGAATTGCAACATAGACTAACATTCGATGCTAAGTGCTAACGACATTTTTTTATCTGATATGGAACTAAAGAATTTAATTTTTATTGTTGCCATTTCTTTTTGTGGCGACGATTTTGTTTCCTATCCGAGATGAGAAGAGTTTTATGATGTTTGCACGAAAGGGCTGGTCGTAACATTGTGGCGGAAGTTGTATCTCGCCACCACCTCATCACCATCTTGTCACTAACTTCGGTGACGTATGACACGTCTGGCTGGCATTAGGTCGCTCTTCACCCTTTATTCGCATGTGGACTCGGCGCAACGGTGGTCCAGTCGAACGAGCGTCCACTCACATTTTTATAAATAATTACATTTCGAATTGTAAACAAGTGCAACGTGGCATGACAATATGGGCAGATGAATAGATTGTACAGTCCTACAGTGCTTCGTCTGTTGTCGGGAATACAAGTTCAGAGTGTCAGAGTGCCAAGTTTGATTGGATATAGAATTTTTTAAATTAATTTTTATAAAGTGATTAATACCGCGTAAGAAACATATTTTTTATGTTGATAGGTAAAAGTGTTAAAAAAATACAAATACTAAAACTTTTAATTTCAATCGATTATGAATGAACTGCGAATGTTTTCAAATTTAATGCGTGACGTGATATTCGAAAAAATTACAAAGTACGAATTGAACCAACGAGTGAACTGGGCAAATAAGGCCACGCACATACGAACATTTAGGAGAACGATCAAACAGCACGTAGTAGCGTGTGCACTTTGGACAGAAATATGAATTTCGTTGTGTTGAACCTCACACTTATGCTGCTCATTGGAATTTCACAACTGCAGGGTGACTCGACGGCACGGGGGTAAGATATTATATTAAAATTCCAGAAAACTTTATTGACCCGAAAAATAATTTATTTTGTATGTGACCCTGGTCATTTATTTAACGGTTGTTTTTACTTACAAGATATGTTATGTTTGTATATTTCCCGTTACTATATGCCAAAGTTGTTGGGTATTATATATACCGACAGTTAGCGCGACTCTGATTCGGGAGGTCCCGACTTCAAATCCCGGCAATCCTGCATGTGTGAAGGTTTTTTGGACATCCCTTCACTTCACAATAAATTGCCCTCAATTCAATACACCGATATAGGCCTAGTGAGACGCCTGCATGCATGCATTGCTCCTTGCCAGGTTTCCCACGAGAAATGTTTAGCTATTCCAGGTTTCCAGAGTTTCAATGAGACAGAGCCAAAAACGTACCAGGTATCATCATAATGGTCCGAAATGTCGTAGTACGTCTTGTGGTGAATCACCAACAACTGATGATTATTACTTAGTTACCACTTAAACACAATTTATATCACATATTACCTTAGATCAATGACAAAAAATTTTTACCGATATCATGGTCTTGCTGCACCAAAATATACCGTAGAATTTAATATCATTAAAATTATTTTCGACATCATCAAAATGTTTTAAGCCGATAATTCAAGCAGGGCTCGGCTCATCTTGCACTTTGAAATCCTCGTCTGCTAGCTCTATAATTTAGTAATATAGTAACACACACAGACTATTTCTCGATTTGTTTAGTCGGGAAACACTCCCGTAGGTGTAATTGTCTTAACCACTAGACCATCAGGACGGGTACATTTTAAACTCTGAATTGTAGTTTAATTTTTTAATTTTTTTTTTTTTTTTTTTAACTAGACCAATCAGGACGGTACATTTTAAACTCTGAATTGTAGTTTAATTTAGTTAATTTTTTAATTAAATTAAATTTAGTTAAAATGTACCCGTCCTGATGGTCTAGTGGTTAAGACGCCTGTCTGGAATGCGGGAGATCCGTGGTTCGATTCCCGGTTGGGGCGGACTTTTTTAATTTCTGAATTGTAGTAAATAATATCACACACAGACTAATTGTATTGGCAGATAATTCGTTTCTACTTTCTGGAACCGAAAGTTTTTATCTGTGGATTAAAGATACGAAACAGTTTAGTTAGATAGTTTACTGTCAAGTACTTATGGCAAAGATTGAATGGGTTTATGTAAGCTACAAAATATCAATAACATGATGCATGATGGTTGATACTTTTGATCCGTCTAGCCACCGTTGCAAAGAACAGGGTTATTGTATTGTGTGTGTGACACTAAAAGTAATTCATTCAGAAGAACTATGAAATATCACAATGTCTGTGATGTCATAACTAAGAATTGTTTTTAGTAGTTGGTGTAGCCATCAATGGTGAGCTTGGCGGCAAAATCTAAACTTTTGTGCATGAACTGTAGGACCTTCTTACCAATAACGGCTTCAGCAGTTAACAAGTAGGCCAAATATTAATAAATATTTATAAAATGAAAAGAGTACGTGTCTTCAATACAATAGTTTGACGGCTCAATTCTGGCCACCAAAGACTGAAGGTCTAGGATCTTCCTAAACCAATAGTCGAACCCTCAGATTAGGACGTACACACCCCGATAGTACCTTGTAAGTTGTTGGTCACCTGAAGATGGGCAATCAACTGTATCAAGGCTTGAAAAGCAGCATTGAAGATTCGTACACAAATGTTTGTAAATAAATTTTGCGTTTGTATAGATCAGTGTGTATAATGTGATTTGCAAGAGGGGATCCTATACACAATTTTATGAATGCCTTCTTAGTATTGATAATATGAACCGAATGTTTAATTCAACGAACATTCACTTTGAAAATTACAGTTGCACTGTTACTAGTGGCCTATTAAATAATTATGCTATTTGGCAGTCTACAGAGTAACCGACTAAAATAAAGTGAACTGAGGAGGGTTTTCCATGCACAGTTTATTATAATATTATATTGAGAAATAATTATTTTCAGCAATGGCAGCGACCACAATAGTACGGCCGGTAAAAAGGACATAAGGAATAATATCAACACTTTTCTGTCCATCTTGCTGTCTGTCCACATGTTTAGCATGTGACACGTTTAGCAACAAATACCAAACAAGACACCCGATTAGCATGCGACCTTTTCTTACAATTATTTACAGTAAAGATGATTAATAATGTCATTGGTGACCCCATGGGCCAAGGAGGGTTAGCCCACTCAAAATAGGGTTCTGTAAACCCGGCACCTCCACCAAAAAGGAGACCCCCTACGTTGGAGGTAAGCGACATTTAAAATATAAAACCGACTTGAGATTCATATTTGCTGCTTAAATAACACTATGTTTCATTATTAATTGCAATACAAATACACAACTATCACGGTTTGACATGCACATCCTTCTGCGCCTTGGTGTCTCGTAAGCTACATCCAGCAGCAGCATATAGCCTGTCGCCCTTTTTCAAACAAATATTAAAGTTTAGATTTGCAATGCAAAAGAACAATATGTAAAGCATACACTTACACATAATTGGATGAGCGTAGCGAGTGTAGCGAGCGAAGCGAAGATTCCATTTCACTACACTGGAGAAAAAAATCCGGAATGTTTTTTTTTCTTTTTTTTCTTTTTGTATTTTTGTCTGTTTGTCCGCCCGATTCCGGCTAAACCGATACTCCAATCGCAATGAAATTTTATGGAGGTCTTCGATATCTCTGAACTTAGAACTGCCACGTTTTTGAGCGTAATCGAAAAATTATTTCTCATTAAAATCGCAATTTTGCGATTTTTTTCGATTTTTGAAAAAATTTTTCTACTTATAACACCTACATGCTTCATCCGATTGTTATGATTTTTTCACAGAACCATAATTTTATGAATTAAGATATTCGTGTAAAATTTGAGCGCAATCGAAAAATTATTTCTCATGAAAATCAAAATGTTACGGGTATTTTCTTTTTTAAAACAATTCTTTGACTTATAACACCTACATGCTTTATCCGATTGTAATGATTTTTTCACAGAACCTTAATTTTATGAATTAATATATTCGTGTAAAATTTGAGCGCAATCGAAAAATTATTTCTTATGATAATCGCAATTTAACGATTTTTTTCATTTTTTAAATTTCGATTAACTAAACAAATTTAAAATTTAAGTTTATTTTTTATTTAATTTAAATTAATTTTAAAAAAAAATCTTCAACAGTAATGATTTTTTCACAGAACAACAAAAAATCCGCATAACACAAATGGCAGCTCAATACACCAATTACGCTCATCCAACAACGCGGCGGGACTTAAGCGTTTTCCTAGTATACTCTAAGGAACTGTATTGTAGAAGCATTGTTGAGTCTCAATATAAGATGAAAGGTTCTAAAAGGCTAGTTTCCATGGGCTTGCAGCAACCATCCAACAGCATCCAGTCCATTTCAAAATTCACAATCAGTTGTTTGCCATCAAAACTAAATAATACATTAAACATTACAAATTATGGAGTTTACAAATAATGTATATAAAAATATATAATATTTTCAAAGGCTATTTGACCCGGATATATATTATTCGACGAGTGTATTAAAGGGGCTAAAAACCCCAAAAATTATTTTTTACCACGTGATCTATAGCACAATACTACACTAAAATGACCGTTTAAAAAATTTCTCGTAACTGTGATTTAACACGAATTTTTGAATTTTTTTGATCTAGAAATTTGCGAAAATTGGTGTTTTGGAAAATTTCTTAAGTCGGCTTTAACCTGCTTTTTTTGGCCCACATAGATAGTAGAGCATAGTACCAATCTAAAATGCCCCTTTATAACATCGTGTCTTGAAACTGTGCCCAAATATACCCTCAAAGACGCAAAAATATGTATTCCAAAATCACACCCCATCTTGGTAATCAGCATATTTTGACCGAACTACTTGCTCAAATAACAAAACAAAATATAGAGAATTTACAGAAAAGGCTGTAGAGTACGTCAATAATGGCCAATATATTTTTGGATCAAAATCCTCCAAGGTCACGGGGCATAAAGATCGTCCCCATGTTATTTCTTATGGGAGATTTTTGCCGATGGGACCTAGCTCGAAAAATGTCATGTTTGACAATTTTTTGGGAGGTCATGGTGGCCTCAATAACTTTTCTGTTAATTGCTACATTCATTACTAGTTAGCCTGAATGAATATATTTTTTGAGTTTAGCGGTTAAATACCCCTTTAAACTACTAACCGAGGTCTATATTATAAACACTTACTTGTGTGAATTTTCGGTGACGTCCGTCTCCATCGTCAGATACTGACACAATAGGCCCTACGTGCGATACACGAAAATCAAAAATACTTATTTTGCCATTCTACACGAAATAAATAAATGCAAAAGGGTCAGCTACTAAAATATGCGACTTTAAAAAAAAAAAAAATCATGAGGCCTACATATTGAGCGCATGGTACATTGTACATACATTACACATTGAACATTTTACAATAAACAAAATTTAGTGTTTTTGTTAAATTATTTAAACTCGGGTGTTAATTAACGCGCATTTATGACAAAAAATTCAATTAGACCTACTTTGTATTTTTATGCTTATTTGACTAAATAATACAATCTAGGTGCCCGTTAGAGCGCCGCAGCCAAGCCGCGGTGCGCTACACACTCAAGCACCTTATACAGCAAGCAGAGTTGGGGTGATTTCGAGGTGTTACCCAGCCGTCTTGAAACGTGATGTGAACTTGAAAACTATCAAAATCGAGGGGATTTAGGTACCTGACAACACATGCCAAATTTGGTTGGGGTACGAGCATTCCTTCTTCGTGAAAAAATGGCTTGAAACATGCTCAAAATCACTTTAAGGATGTTGGCTACTGCTAGCTACTGCTACTACGGTCTAATTCAGTTTTGCTGGAAGGCTTCCAAATAAAAGTTTCAATATAAGCCTTTTACAAGAATATAATCAACAATTGTAACTATATAGTTACTTGACAATAATCACCTACATTGTTTACAAAAAACAAGTCTTTGACCACTAGATATTTTAAATTCTATTGTTAATTGCTAATACCATTTCAATTAAATTGACTTTGATAAAATTATTGTATTTTAACAATTAATTTTGCAATGGAACTTGAAAAAGTAATGAGATCCCACATATAACCAAAAACTTGTAAAAAAAAAAAAACAGCCAAACCTTACATAATCAAAAGCAATGAGATCTAAACGAAATGCCAAGCTTATGTACCCTCCTACATTTTCGCAATCTTAATACATAAATTCACTTTGCCCTGTGACTGTATCCTTGCAAAGCTTGGCAAAATAAATTTTCACAGACTTTTACATTAAAAATAATAGTTGCAAATAAAATTTTGCCACGCTTTGCAAGGATCCAGTCACAGGGCTAAGTGAATTAATGTATTAAGATTGCGAAAATGTAGGAGGGTACATAAGCTTGGCATTTCTTTTAGATCTCATTGCTTTTGATTATGTAAGGTTTGGCTGTTTTTTTACAAGTTTTTTGTTATATGTGGGATACAACTTTCTTCAGATGTGCTATACGGATGTAATTGTTTTGCGGTATGTAATTAAACCTAGCTTGCATACAAACTGACAACGCAACTGACGCGCAAGAATATTTACTAAAGTTCAAAAATAATATATATGTATATATAAATAAATAATAAAGTTTTTGATTATACTCCCTGATTTGCTGTTCCTGATTTTTGGCAAACCTCATATTCGTTTGAGTGGGATCGTCTAAAAATCAGTTTTTTTCTTTTCGTTTTTCTTTTTAATGTTTTTTTTCTTTCTTTCTTTCTTTGTCTTTTTCTTTCTTTTTTCCTTTTGTTTTTTCCCTTTCTTTTCTTTTCTTTTCATTCTACACCCTTTTTATATTTGATTCATTCATTAAATGCATATAATATATATTTTTTTAATTTGTTACCAAAATTGTTGTGTTTAAATGCATTGTTGTTGTAATGCTACTATTTCAAATATTTACGAAAATGTAGTTTATTATTATTTCTGCATCTATGTAATTAGATTTATTTAGTTGTCCTCCTTTGTAAATCAGTTTTTATAACTGAATAAGATACACGTTAAATAAATAAATAAAATAAATAATAAATAATAATAATAATAACAACAATTAATCCAAAATTTACCTGTCTATTCAAATAGCGTAATATCACTCATATCTCATAAATAAAAGCTGGAACAATGTAATTCTGTCTCGTTGGTCTTGTAGTTAAGAGTCTCTGCTTCCAATGCAAGTCAGGGTTCGGTTCCCTGTAGTCAGAAGTTTTTTTAACTTCTGTTTTGAACGTCCATCAGTTCTTGTCTTAAGAATTTGTAAACGGTGACTTTGGAGTCGTCCTAGCAACGAGGCACATAATTAATTTAAAGTTGTTACGAATCAGCCTTGTTGATTCTGGCGTTGATCCGCGGGTGTTCGCGTCCATACCACTGATTGCTATATTTCCTATGAAAATTTATCGATCTTTGGTTGGTTATCGCTCACTCGTCGATTGCGTCGGGGCCTACAGTGTAGGCTTGGTCGCTTTGGTTTACTATCCCTCACTGAAAATCAGTTATATGACTGAGTGGGTAGACTCTTAAATACGTTTTTTAAATTTTTATAACGGGTACGAGAGTATCCAAAATAGGGAGCGAAGCTTACGATTATTTAACCATATTTAAAGTTTCTGTGGTGATGGCGGGGGGGTCAGCCGGCCGGCTAGCTCCACCCCTCATATCACCTGGTTCACCAAAGACATTCTTAGTCAGTCATAGTAGAAGAGCGATGTCAGCAACAAACTGTATGTCAAACGGAGGAAGTCATGTACGGTTTTCTTGTGAGACGTTAGACACGCACAGACGGACGGACAGACAGACAGAACTAAAGTTATGCCTGTATGAGACCATTGCTCTCAATCCACAGTTTTTTTCTGCCTTTTGGTGGAGGTGCCGGGTTTATTTTTATCCCTTCATTGGGTGTTGATAGCACTATCTCCCTGACCCTCAGAGTAAACAAAAACGTTCCTAGTTGACCGAAAATGTCAGCCAAAAACCACAGTGACATAGATTGACAGTGACATTTGGTTTTATCATGATACGTGACCCAGGCGGAGGCGGACATTTACAACTAGACGGCCGTGCAATCGCAATGCAATCACAATTCTATAAAGAGACTTTGAAAATGGCCGTCCAATAGGCCCATTGTGTTAGGCCCATGTTGGCTTCAAGGTTAAAGTATAGCATGCGACGTCCACGTCCACGTCCACGTCCACGTAATTAGAGGTCAGTGATGTCAATGTGTTTGTGTTTAGAAGGCGGTCGAGGTCGGTGATTCAGACGCAGGCAACACTGAAGGCGATGTTTGGAGCGTCGCCACCACCCGGCCCTTGTCGGTGGCTCCGCAACTCGCAGCGGCAACACCGCATGTGTCGCAAGGACCCTGGGATTCCCCATATGTTCAACGAGGCGCGCAAACTCGCCGTCTACAACTGCGAAGACAAGTTTAAGTATGAGAGGTGGAACTGCTCCGTTGTCATGGGAGGCATCTTCTTCTTTGCCAAGGATAAAGGTAAGACTACTAGGCCGCTTCGCGAACGCTTTTTTTAGGCGCGTTGATGGACGAGCTTTTTTGTAAGTTTTTAGTTTGCGTGGGATCTCTTTTTTTTGCAAGTGCTTTTTGAATGCATTGTAGGTGATTGTTATCAAGTTTCTATTGTTACTTGTCAATTGTTATTTTACACCTCAAAAAACTTATTAAAACCTTTATTTCTATAAATTCTGGCTAACTTTTTCAACTTTTTCTTTCAAAAGATACTACATCACCATAACCTTAATGCCCATGTAAAATATGAACGTTGTCACCCAAACCGTTTGGTCAGAATCGGCCCAAATGTCACGAAAATTTCGCACTAAAATTCGTAAAAAAATTTAAAAGTACGATACTCATGAGAAATATTTCTTCTATTGTACCCAAAAACGTGGCAAGTCTAAGTTCAAAGATTTCGAAGGTCCCCTCCAATTTTCATCAAGATCGCATAATATGCCGTTTGTCCAATAGAGAGCGAACAGACAGAAAAAAAAGAAAAAAACACCCGAGCTAAATTTTTCGGGGGGTCAGTGAAATTGAAATCTTCGCTCCGCCCATCCAACAACATTTATATATTTTTAATCATTTTCTGTTATTAATTACGATAACGTTTACCCATGTGACTAGGGTTTTTAGACCTCTACATGTTACGATATTTTCGCAAAGAAATAATAAAATGTTGTTCAACATGCACAATAATGTATAACTTCGTCAATATCAAGTTAATTTCTGACAGTATACTTGATTAGACTATCTTTATTATTGCGATATGATAAAATCTAAATTTACGTTTTTAAATTTGGTTTTAACAAAAAAGTCTGTGTTTCACAAGTAGCAGAAAATCAACGAAATCATACTCGAAAGCGAGCATTGTCCATGTGCACTGTTTGAACAAATCTAGCTCGCTCTATTTACTCTTGATATTCTGTGTTCGTCCACGTGACGTCAAGCCAAACCTGTGACGTGACTTGCCGTGTCGTGATGACACAACTAGATTCACTGCCTCCTTATCTTTTCTTGCCCCGCCAGAGGATGTTTAAACAAACCCAAAACAAACGAATGTCATAAGTAATTAAATGTGTTGCAGCTCTAGATATAAAGAAAGAGTGTTTTACGATCGACTGCATGGACATAAATATGTATCTCATATTTGCTCACATGTTCATAAAATATATTGCGTTGCCTAAGCGTTTCCCAGCGCTTCACCGCTTACAAATCTCTCTCTCTCTCTCTCTCTCTCTCTCTCTCTCTCTCTCTCTCACCCTAGTATTTATTAGTAATATAAATTTATCTCCCTTCTACAGTGACGTTGCACTATACTATTAACAATGAATTATATGTGTGAATGATTGTGTATTTAAATAAAATTAAAATATTTCGGACTTATAACATTTTCTTTATGAGGACAAATTGATTTTTACTATATAAGTAAGCATACATTGTATTTTGTTTATATAATTGTATCTGCACTTATCAATGAAATATTCTTTGTTTACTTCAATATCTATATGTAACAAATAAATTAAATGATGTATGTTGTTGTACAAATCAGGTTGTATGGAAGATAAGGCTTCTAGCCTTAATCCCGCCTTAATAAAGACCTTAATCAATCAATCAATCAATCAATCAATCAATCAATCAATGCCTGTTCTGGTTTAAATACTTATTACTGTGGCTTTTCACTATGGCTCATTGACTTATTAAAGAATTGCACAAATTCTAAATAATCTTAATTGGTGGGAATTTAAATAACAGGAAATCGATATGACAAATTGTAACATAATTATGTGTCGCTGGCAACTTTCAGTATGAATGGTCAAATAAGCAGTCAACGAGTCATTGTCAACGTCAACGAGTCAACGAAGTATTGCGTTGCCTGTAAAATTAATAAATTTATTCAAAACGCAAGCGGGTTATAAGCCAGCCAGACCAAAACATTTTATCGGAATGGGAGAGACACATTTCCGGCGTGGACCTACACAACTTGAACTGTGTCCAAACTTACGATGTGAGGGTCATTACAACAAAATTGTCTTCGTCGGTAAATTTTATGAACCGGCTGTGAAACTGGCTGTGACATAAGTCGTTTTAAAGTGCTTGTCTAAAAGTAGTTAGATTTAAGTATTAATTATAATAATAATATATAATAATAATAATAATTATTATTATTATTATTTTTATTATTATTGTAATTATAATTATATTATTATTATTATTATTTTATTTTATTATCTTATTTTATATTATTATTCACGCATATATATATATATGATAAAAACAAGGATCTTGGGTAAAACCGCGTCGAAAATAAGATGAACCAGGGCAGAACCTGGGCGTCCACCGACGTTTCGTCTGTTCTACGTCAGACATTTTCAAGGTTGACTGTGACTCTACGGAGGTTGGAGTCACAGTGGTTGGCAAGCACGCAGCGCCCGCCTTATATAGCCTCGGCTGAAGGTGCGAGGCGGCGAGGTTATATAGAAAATAGGTGCGGAACGGCGAGGTCATATCGTGAAAAGGTGCGGGGCGGCGAAGTCATATCGAAAAAATATACGGATTGTGGCAATTGAGAAACAAAATAGCACAGCTTACTGTAGTGAAACCTTTTTAGTCCGGCTTCTTGTGTCTTGTCTTGGCTTCTTGGCCAAGATCCTTGTTTTTATCCTATGACGGGCCGCGAAAACCTACAACAATCCATATATATAAAGGCTCAAAAAACATATTATATAATCCACTATGCTAGAATTATGATGACATATTAGGCTGTTGGGTAGAATAGAATTGAAATATGATTATTCATTAAAAATAACACCATTAATATGTCTTGAGCAAATTAGTATTCGTGGCCCAATTTTAAATTGGTTTAAAAATTACTTAAGAACTAAGTGAGTAAGAGTTAAGGTTTGTGATTTTTAAAGCCACGAACGTTATGCTATTTCAGAAGTTCCTCAGGGTTCCATTTTAGGTCCAGTTCTATTTTTGGTATACGTAAATGATTTCGTTAAATGTTTTAAATATTGCTATGTATTTATTTATGCCGATGACGTTTTGATTGTTTCAGTTCATAAAAACTTTGAAATATCACAGTTGTATTTACAAATAGATTTTATTAACCTACTTAAAGAGATTCATGATAGAGATTTAGTAATTAATGCAAATAAAACAAAAATGATTCATTTGTGTGCACCTCAAAATAGAAATTGTCTCCGAGAGGTCAGGGTGATCACTCATTCCAATGAATGTTTACATAATCAAGTAGATCCACTGACGTGTGCATGTTGTGATTTTCTCGAGAATGTTGACTCGCATATATATTTGGGATTGGTGATTGATGAACATTTCATCTGGGTACCTCATATTGACTCGATCTGTAAGTGCCTAAGAGCCTGCCTCCGACAGTGTTTTTTTTTTTCAAATACGTTTAACCGTTTTCAGTGTTGCGTAATGTGTATCGCTCTTACAGAATCAATTATATCTTATGGTCTACTTGCGTGGGGGTATTCCACTGACTGCCACTTAAATTCGAGTATTACAAAATAAGCTTTTACGCGAAATAAGACCTCGCAATTGTCAAACTCTGTCGACTCGGGAGACATAAGAGGTATGTCTCCCGAGTAACCTTATTCCTGTTGACGGCTTTTTCACGTACCAACTGTTACTAAAATATTACTTTAAAAAAATGATTTGAGTTCTTGTGCAGAGAAACAAGGGGACACGCAGTCAGGAAAAACGAAAATTTGAAGTTCCTAGAAGTAGCAATAAGTACGGTCAAAGACACCTAGAGTGTTTAGTCCCAGAGTCTTTCAATGATTTTTACCTGACAGTTATATTAAAATTTTACAAAAATTTCCGAGTTCAAGAAATAAATAAAAAATACATTTGTTGTCTCAATTGCGTGCTCTTGCCTAAATCTGTTTTGCTCTTACCTTTGTTCCGTACTCATCCTTTATAGCTACATTTCTGACAGGTTTCTGATATATGTTTTTGTAACAAAAAGTCTTGACGTGTGTTGTGTTTTATTTTATTTTAAGTTATGGTTAATCTCTTCAATTTGTTTACGTAATGTCTGTGATTTGTTAATGTTTTTACATAAAGATTCCTTCCTTTAGGGTTGTTTTTGTTTAGTTTATTTGATGTTGTTTATGGGCTTTGTGGGTTTCTTTGAGATGTGACAATGATATGTGTTTTGTGACAGTAAATTGATTTGATTGAAATATAAATATTCCAGTTTACCGCGAGACGGCGCTGATGCAGTCTCTAGCAGCAGCAGCGCTGACCCACACCGTAGCCCGCGGGTGCGCAGAGGGCAAACTGAAGCAGTGCTCATGCGCCGAGCAGCTGGACAATCTCATATCAGAAGAGGAAACGC
Organism: Sweltsa coloradensis; assembly: GCA_024449915.1. NCBI lineage: Eukaryota > Metazoa > Arthropoda > Insecta > Plecoptera > Chloroperlidae > Sweltsa > Sweltsa coloradensis. The sequence continues at coordinate 144,852 of JAMZAV010001192.1, forward strand.
AACGCATCTGGCGCTGGGGCGGCTGTGGAGATAACATCCAACATGGCCGCCGCTTCACACGTCACTTCCTGCAACTGAAGTACGTGGGCGACGACCCGCTCGCCGTCACTCTCAGGCGCAACGTGGAGCTGGGATTGAAGGTACGCGATGTGATTGTCAACTTCATGATTCTGTTAGTTATCTAGATTTACAGAAACTCTAGTAGTTTCTGCATTTAGAACGTTTAGCATTCGGCTTATAGTAAATAACACCACCACAAAATAACGATAATTTGGTGCAGTTCTAATACAACTACATCTCACAAAATGGGTGTTATCCAAATGTGCTGACTAGCCTATACCTATAGCGTTGGTTGGTGAGACTGGTATACACCTGTCATCCGTCCGACCAAATCACCACATCACGTACATAAATTAGGCTAATACGATGCAAAATTTTACACAAAAATGGTATAATATGGAAACGTGCCATAGGCCTACCTTGTATATCAATCAGGAACACAGACTATATATTATTTTTAATAAGCTTAGAATTGCTATATTCTCTAGATGTGACATTATGTTCATATACGTAAGATGCATGAGAAAGAACGTTGGTTTGGATCATCTTGAACGCATTGTACAGAGTACGACTACAGAGTAATATTCTAGGTGATAACCCGAACAGGAGTACGCTACAGCCAACACAGGATAATATAAAAGCTCTCCATACCACGTGCGTTACGGATTTAAAACTATCTTCCTTAAGAAGACGTGCATTCTATATAGTGTTATAAGTGTTGCTATGGCAAAACTTTTAAATATGGTTATTTTGAACTTTTAGTTAAAGTATTACCCTTTCCCCATTTGCTTTATTGTGGCACATTTAAGTTTGTTTATATTTATATTGGACGCATCTCCGAAGCCCCACTCTCCGATGCCCCACCAACCTTTTTAGTCTCCGATACCCCACTCTCCGATGGCCCACCTACCTGCTAATGAGGCCCATGTTACACCACGTAATGTAAGTGCACTCCCACAGCGCGGTAAATGCAAATAGTTCAAAGTGCATGGTATATTGAATAATCTTCTCAAACTGATTATTTACCTGTATTTATAATGTATGTATGCAGTTGAATTGAATATTTTGTATAATTATTACTAACATTTTATCAAAATCTCTCCGAATTTAAGAATATTATTCAATCTTAGTTGAGTTTAGTGGTTTTATAGTTCGTTTAGCTATATGACCAGCTAACCTAACCTAACCTCACCTAACCTAACCTAAATTAAACTAAACTAAACTAACCTGACATAACCTAACCTAACCTAACCCCTTTACCTATAAATATTTTGTTCCAAAAAATATTTGGTGGCAATATCCCCCCCCCCCCCCCCTTAATAACACAGGCAAGTTTGAAAACGAGAAACAACACTGTTCAATAATAGAGAATTATATTTTTAACATTTGAATTTACCGCGTAAGAGACCGTGCTACGTGGTGTAACATGGGTTTCTTAAGCAGGTAGATGGGCCATCGGAGAGTGGGGCATCGGAGACTAAAACGGTTGGTGGGGTATCGGAGAGTGGGGCTTCGGAGAGCGCCCCATTTATATTTATTGATCTCTAACAACAAGTATTAACCCACAAGTGTCAGGTTACTAAAACAAAACAATACAAATACAAAACTGGTGAAAATGGTGATAAGAGTGATAAATGAGTCATATTGGTAAACTGGCATAAACAGCTGCTTTAAATAAATTAAGTTTAATGTGGTTGATGTCAATTTCGGTGTCAATGCTAATAATTTGTTGTCAATTCTGTTGATGGGAAAAAAAACAAAAAAACAATACGAGCATATGGAGTTTCTTGTAAACCTTATAGGGATGTGAAAGTTTACATCTTGAAGTAGGTCGGAATCGATGAAGTTATTAACAATGCATTAATAGCACTGAAGAATATACACCCAAAAATACGCTTTCTGTTTACTCAAAACTGATTTATTAAATTAAAATTTGCTCGTATTGATTTCGAATTGAACCGAATTCAAGACACCTGCAGCATATTATTAGCCATTGACACAGAAATTGACATCAATCACATGAAAGTTCACATATTTAAATCAGATGTTTGTACCAGTTTCCCAATATATTTTCTAATACTTATCGCTCATATCAACTTTTCACTAGTTTTGGTTTTTTAGAACCTTAATTTTGTTTGTTTGTTATTTTGCATTTTTAAAGGGGTATCAATCCGCTAACTTGATACAATTGTACCAATTATTCAACAATGAATTAACAATGAGTAGTTGAGTACTCTCCATACGAAATCTACAAAACATTAAAGAGGTTTACACTTTTTACTGTAATAAGTAGTAGATAACTTTTGAATAATTCCACCCGGCACCTCCACCAAAACCGATACAAATGTACACCATTATGATCATGCAACTTATTTATGAATAACGTATAACTTTAAACATGTACTTGTCATGTTATTAAATGACCATCTATACAACATAAAGACAAAACGTTGCAGGTGGTGGCCCAACAGATGGGGGAAGTCTGCAAGTGTCATGGCGTATCCGGGTCGTGCACTGCCAAGACATGTTGGCGTCGACTTAAACCCTTCACCCAGATCACGTCCATCCTCAAGGTCAAGTACCACCATGCATTGCGGAAAGACCCGACAAACCGCTCATCGCGACGTTCGGTGGCAACGAGGTTAAAGGGCGGTAGGTATATTTCACTCATATAGGCTCAGACAGTTGCATGGCTTGGATTGCATAAGGTTTCTCATATGTAATACGACTGTGAACATTTTTTTTTAAATATATAAATTAATAAATTGCAATTAATATCCTTTTTGAATTTGTTACAAAAATTGTTGTGTTTTAATGCATTGTTGTTGCAAATATTACTATTTCAAATATTTAATAACTGTAGTTTATTGTTTGTGTCTGCATCTATGAAATTAGATTTATTTAGTGGTCCTCCTTTGTAAATCAGTTTTTTAACTGAATAGGATAGACGTTAAATAAATAAATAAAAATTATTGAAAATAAATAAAAACTTTCGAAGAAAGGTGTTTGGTTTAAATTGACGTAATAAAGCCTAATACCACCTAATGCCTTCTGTGCGCCTGTTATTGTCTAACTCACCGTATGTGAAAGTGTGCAGCGCAGTGCGATTGAGTAAAATGTCTGTTTGTGTGCAGCCGAAGGCGGGAAGACGACGGCGTCCAGTCGCCTGATGTACCTGGAGCGGCCGGCGTCGTTCTGCGCGTGGACCCGGGGTCGCCGCTGCCTGGAGCCGGATAATTGCTCGACGCTGTGCTGCGGCCGCGGCTACAAGACCCGCGTCGTGCCGTCTAGAAGGCGGTGTCACTGTCACTGGAAGCCGTGCTGTTCCGTGGAGTGCGAGTGGTGTTTGTACAACCAGGAGATATACACCTGCAAGTGATGCTGCTTGTAGTTGTCACTGCATTTGTCACACTTGCAGTTTTCACACCTGCAAGTGATGCTGCTTGTAGTTGCTTCACCTGCAAGTGATGTTGCTTGTAGTTGATACACCTGCAAGTGATGTTGCTTGCAGTTGCTTCACACCTGTAAGTAATGTTGCTAGCATTTGCTACATCTACTAGTGATTCTGCTTGCAGTTGCTACACCTGCAACTGATAATGAATACACGAGTTGCTTTTACACCTGGCAGGTGTAATGTTTCTGTTCTGCTTGCAGTAGCTACACCTGCAAGAGATGCTGATGGCAGTTGCTTCATCTGCAGGGGATTCAGATTAAGGTGCTACACATGCAAGGAATGCTGCTTGCAGGTGATGTTGCTTGCAGTTGCTACACCTACACAGGGGATTCAGCTTTAGGTGCTACACCTCTAAGTGATGCAGCATGCAGTTGTTACATCTGCGAGTAAAACTGCTTGCACTTGCAGTTGCACACTTGCAGTTGTTACACACCTGTAAGCGATGTTGCTTGAGGAAGTGCAGCTGCTTGCACTTGCATGCCCCACCGGCCGACACAAGAAGGATGCTTCTTACTTCACTGCAACTCTTTAAAATTTAATACAATATTAATAGGTGTATATAGCACAAAAAACTGTACCACAATGTAATTTAACTTTCTCCGTTAGGCCTATGCGAGTTATTATCTTAACAATAGAATGCACATCGGTTCCGTTAGTGATCAAAGGGCATTGCGATTTGATAAGATACCATATAAACATATGAATTTCATTTGCTGCATCTCAGATGGGGGAGACGCATCGCATATGAGAAAGAGAAACAATCCACCGAAAGTATTTTTGTTTATTGCTGCATTTTATTGATAGTATCAATGACTAAAAAGAAATTATCAATTTAATTATATACATACACAACTATTCCCAGTGTGTAATTAAAAAAAATCAATTTCGAATTGACGCTAATTGCATGGGCGTGGGAGGGTATGTCAAAGATTATTAAGAGGGGTCGCTGAGGCTGGCGCAGAGACGAGTTTTGACGCTCAGCTCTCAAATTTTTCCAGGTAAACGGTTAACAACATCGGGAATTTATTACAAGTGTACAGATTTTTTTAACGCAAATTTGCATACTGGATATCAACGTTAAATTCAATGTGAACGCGCACGTTAATTGGTTTTATCGTAAGATATGCGTTTTGTCTGGAATTTCCAGAATTGAAATCCATGTTTTCCATTTTCCATTTTTTAACGTTTTGGACTTACCTCTTACATTGATTTTTAAGGCTTAATTTTGGCAACCATGTGTTGATATCAATTTAAAGAAACTCTTTTAACACTCATGCAAAATTTGATAATGATGTATCCAACCTACAGCTGCAATCGTCAACACCTAAGCGCGGCATTTGAGTTGGGCCAAGCTCAGCGCCCAATACCGTATTTAGAGGCGTGTAACTACAGAGGGGGGGGGGGGGGAGGGGCGAGGGGGGCACAATTTTTATTTTACATGTGGTATTTATTGAGATATTATATAAATATTGATATATTTTCATATTTTGCTGTTTTTTTATACATCTTTCATAAGGTTTTTGCCAACAAAAACTCGTCAAAATACTCCAATCGAATCTTCGAATCGATTTTTCCCGGGGCTATGCGCCTCGAACCCGCATCAACTGGGGGGCCACTCCCAGGGCCCCCTTGTTCTCAATCTTGTACTTTACCTATAAGAAAGAGCGTATACCCGTAAATTATTATTAGATGACACCAAAGACTGCACCCCACATACCCCTTTCACTAGATTGTGCTAACCATTGATCATTGGAGTTATCAAAAATGTTTTCCCCCGGAAAAGCAAGGGCTAGTTACGCCACTGACCGTATTTGTGGAAAAACTTGAGAGAAAATCCTTTAGCTTGGAATGTCAGGAAATGTATAAACGATCTCCCGAGTACGAGATTGTGTTTGCTTGCGCTGTGGAATCACTTTGTCAGTTAGTGAGTGCACTGCACACCCACAAACCACTTGCATTTGTCTTCACGTGCAAAATCATGGACAACTTTTATTACAATGTTAAATGCCCATTTAAAAATACGATTGATGATCAAATCCAGCTAATTTCACATTCCGTCTGGACTCTGGACCACTTTTTGACCTTTAATTTTCATCCAAAAATCTGCATTTTTGGGAGGTTGTTCAGGAAGTATGAGTGCATGTCGGTATCAGAGCACATTTTGACATTTTAAATAATTGTCTTACACAAAATCGGGGACTTTCTACAAATTAACTGTTTGGTGGCATATTTACTGACAGTTAATAAGAAAAGTGAGCAATATTTGAAAAATGTGCTTTGAATCCGCATATTACACATTCTTACATGACATTTTGGTGCAAACCACAACCCGATAGGACAAACGATAGAGCTTACAAGTGATCGAGACTTTGTAGTTTGTAGGTTCCTCTGCGTTCTGCGTAAAAACCTGGTTTTCTCGATCTCTGCCAACAATCTATCTCTATGGCAATCTCTTGGTCGTATGTAAATTAATATGCTACTAGCTGTTATACATGAAATTCCTATGGGTTATTTTGCAAGGGTATCAATGTTTACATACCTAAGTCTCTTGAAAATAACCATAGTAGAAGCCATAGGAGTACAACAAAATTTGTATATGAGTGGCATATACATAATATTATGTATATGCGGCATGCCATGCTCATATTATGTACAACAGTTCACATAATTATGTGTTTAATTTATTGTCATCGCTAACATATGATTTTCTTGTGTAACTTTACGTCACTTTACAATTTAATTTAAATTACGTTTTCAACTGAAATATTTTATCAGTTTCGTTTTTAATTGGAAACCCGTCCACGTTTATGGGTTCATTGTGTGATTTGCTTTTAAATATTAAGTTTTAATTAAAATATATATACTAAACATTATTCTAAAGAGTGAATGGAAGCATCCTGCTGCCTGCAACATTCATCCATATTTTGTGTAGTTTGGAGTTGAAATAGTCATTTCAAGAGCTTTCACACATAAATATTTTTCGTTTCCTATCGAAACGAAATGTGATAAAGTGTCAAATTGAGGCACACATAAATATATATATAACATGTTTTTTTCTCACAACAAATTATATTTTAATGTGAATCATTCTGTGAATTAAACACTTAACAGGTTTACAAATGAGAGATTTTCCATCCCAAAAAACCATTTCCCATAATCGAAGTTCAATAATATTCCCGAATTTTGTTGACTGATATGAGATTCGAAAATCAATATCAACTTTACTGAAGCTGACAACATGCCCACACCCTGCGTGTTAACGGTTATAGAACGAAATGAAGCAATTCTAAATATAATTAAACGGGTGAGCGCAGCGAACGTAGTCTATACAACTCAAGTCGAACGGGCCTTCGTCGTGATTAATTTGTCTGTTTGTATGTCTGTCTGGTCCCATACGGCCGAACGGTCAAATAGATTGAGCTGAAATTTTAAACCGACATCCGTGACGAGGTAACTGAGAACTGCTAGCAAAATGAGCAAAATACGTTGTGATTTAAACCTACAAGAAATAATAAATTGGAAAATAGGCTTAACATGTGTAGGATTCAATTTAACGACAATTCTTTTGTTCTTGAAGGGGTCATTTTTATCGAATCATTTTTGTCAAGCTGTGATTGTATGCAGTGACCAAGGTGTATCGAATCTTGCACGCTCAAGGTTCCCCTAAATTCCGCTGGGGGATTGAGTAAACCTTGAAATCTTTACTCGTATTTCGTACTGGCTATGTTTTCCATATAGCATTATATGCATTTCAAAACATGTTTTATAATTTTTTGTTTGTTTTAACAATCCAGAAATTAAAAATATTTCCTGACCGGGGGTTTGAACCTAGGTCCTCTACATTTCGGGTAGAAGGGCGCCTTAGCCAACTAGACTAGGAAAACGCCAAAGTCGTTGTTAGACGAGTGAGCGAGTCATGTGTTGAGTACCCGGGGAATATTTGCATTTAAGTTTGATAATAATTATAGGTATAATTAATTGGGTTTTGAGATTAGTTGGTATAAGGGCAAGTCAACTGTTCGGCCACAATGCACCACTCTAGCCTATGATAGGCTATAGAGAGGCTTTAGGTAGGGGGAAGAAAGGGAATGTTCCCGGTTACTCAATACATGGCTCACTCACTCGTCTCACAACGAATTTGGCGTTTTCCTAGTTAGACGAGTGAGCGCAGCGAATAAGTCTTACAACGCAGGTAGAAAGGAACGGTACTCCTTGTGAGAATGTCTATTTGTCTGTCTGTCTGTCTGTGCGATCCCATATACGGCCAGACAGATTGAGCTGAAATTTTAAACAGGCATCCGTGACAGTGGCGTTACTACAATTTCAGGGCCCCCCCGCAAAAAATAATTATGGCCCCCCCAGAATCTTCTTGTGAGCTTTTTTTTTTTTTTTTTTGCAATTCCCTGTTCAGTTGATTCACTTAGTGTTCCATGCATCTTCCACTGCTCATACATTATACACGAAACGATGTGGCATTTTGAAATTTTATGTTGATAGCATAATATAGAAATATAAATATACATGGCTTAGAAATCATTTTTGGGCCCCCTAAAGCGCTGGGCCCCCCCGCGACCGCGGTCCCGGCGGGCCCTTAGTTACGCCACTGATCCGTGACCAGTTAACTGAGAACTGATAACAAAATGAGATAATTCGTTGCAATTTAAACTCACAAGAAACAATAAATTGAAAAATAAGCTGCAAATGTGTAGGTTTTAATTTAACGACAATGCTTTTGTTCTTAAAAAAATCATTTTTATCGATTAATTTTTTTAATGTAGACGGTAACCAAAGTATCAAGGTTACCCGAAATTCCGCTCGGGGGAACCATGCAATTTTTACTCGTAATTCGTACTGGCTATGTTTTCCATAGTTAGTTGTGCATTTCAAAATACGTTCTTTAATTTTCCAGAAATAATCAAATCTATCCCGCCCGACCGTTATTTGAACCTGGGTCTCCCACATTCCGGGGATAAAGGCGAGTGAGCGAGTCATGTGTGGGAACTTTCGGATTTAAGTTGATCGATATTCAAGGTATATAAATGATAGAGTTTTGAGTTTAGTTGGTATAAGGGTGCGTCACTCTAGCGTATGATAGGCTAGGGGCTGGATCCAGCAGATAGGATTGGATTGGATATTGCTTAACGTCTCATATTTATGCAACTTGGCTAATCAAGACGAAGGGAGGGACGTAAGGGGTGACGTGGGGGACAAGGAGTGGACAGGCCTGTGCTGGTCAGAACCAGCCACAAGCGTATGGGGAGGGAGGGGTTCCCCCACGTCGTGGTCGTCGCCGTCTGTGTCATACTCCGTACTTTGGCGTTTTCCTAGAAAATTAATCGATTGTGTGACCTATATTTCAGAAGTAAAAATCACAAATCAAACAAATTATATTAATTTAAAAATTAATTCTTTGCATTGAATTCGACTAATTGACTACCGATTGATCTTACAAACGTGGATCAAAAATCGAACTAAAATTAAAATTTTCAATTATCAAAAGTAGCATCGAGCCCTTTAATCAAAACCAGGGATCAAAAATAAATGCTATCGTGGCTCTCTATAGCTATACTGGTATTAAATCATTCCGCTGGTTTAATTCATTAAAAAAAAATCACTAATTTCAGAGTATTTGTAGTCTTTGGATTGTGTAGGCCAATTACAAACATCTCATGACACACGTGGGGTTCGAATTCACGTCCCCCTGGTCTGGTGTCGTACGCACCGGACCTACAATCGTATGTATGGCCTCAGCGGAAATGTAGAAATCATGGATCATTGGGTGCATTCTGTCGGCGAACGTCTGAACAACGAGGTCGAGTAGATGTCAGATGGCGCCACTTATCCCGTCAGTGGCGGGAAACAATCTAATATAGCCGCACGAGAGAGGTGGGCAACAATCATATGCAGCCACACGAGAGAGGTGGGTAACAATCATATGCAGCCGCACGAGAAAGGTGGGCAACAATCATATGCAGCCACACGAGAGAGGTGGGCAACAATCATATGCAGCCACACGAGAAAGGTGGGCAACAATCATATGCAACCGCACGAGGGAGGTAGGCAACAATCATATGCAGCCACACGAGGAGGTGGGCAACAATCATATGCAGCCACACGAGAGAGGTGGGCAACAATCATATGCAGCCACACGAGAGAGGTGGTCAACAATCATTTGCAGCCACACGAGAGAGGTGGCCCGTGGATAACAATCATCTCACTTGTGTTTTTTGTGCATACAAATACCGTTGTAAGGTATAGTCGTCCCTAACCTTCACACATGTAGCATGTAGCTCGTTGCAGGGCACACGCCTTCTAAAAGAAGTGCGGACTTGACTTGTTGTTTACATGAACGCGAGTAAAATGCAACTCAGCGCGTTTACATCACTAAAATTACCCGCGTTTTCGACCAACCCGCGTTAAATGCTTGTAATCGTAGTCGTCTTCTAATTAAATGTCCCCCACCGATAATCAGTTTTGTAAACGAGTGGGTAGACTCTATTACGAATTTATTTATTTATTTTATTAATTTATATATTTTAATACTTAAACAAACAGTACTCTTCGTTTTGTATCAAAATTTAAATTCAGTTGGTTTTAATTTAATCCTCAGGACATAATTTTTTAAATATCAACGTGCAAAGTAATCTCATTTAAATAAGTTATTCACTTACTAAAAATAATGAATGTCACAAAATGCTGCAAAATTGTTGAGTTTAAGTTGAAGTGCAAATTTCAATTCAATTCAATCTAGGTGCCCGTTAGGGCGCCGCAGCCAAGCCTCGGTGCGCTACACACTCAGACACCTTATACAGCAAGCAGAGTTGGGGTGATTTCGAGGTGTCACCCAACCGTCATGAAACGTGATGTGAACTTAAAAACTATCAAAATCAACGGGATTTGGGTACCCGACAACATATGCCAAATTTGGTTGGGGTACGAGCATTCCTTCTTGGTGAAAATATGACTTGAAACATGCTTACTACTACTACTGGCTACTAGTATCTAATTCGTCAGTTTCAATTGCCCAGCGATTTTGACCGAACGGGTGGGGCTACAACGTTCATATTTTACATGGACAAGGTAATAGTGATGTAGTTCCTTTTGAAAAAAAAGTTGAAAAAGTTTGCTGGAAGGCTTCCAAATAAAGGTTTCAATATAAGCCTTATACAAGAATATAATCAACAAGAAACTATAGTTACTTGACAATGATCGTCTACATTGTTTACAAAAAGCAAGTCTTTGGGCCACTAGATATTTTACATCCTATTGTTAGTTGGTAATTCCATAGAAATAAAATCAACTTTGATAAAATTATTATATTCTAACAAATAATTTTGCAATGAAACTTGAAAAAGTAATGAGATCCCACACATAACAAAAACTTGTAAAAACTAAAAATACAGCCAAACCTTACACACTCAAAAGAAATTAGATCTAAAAAAAGGGCCAAGCTCATCTACCCTTCCACATTTGCGCATTCTTAATTCATAAACGTACAGTGTCCCGTAACAACATCCTTTAAAAGCTTGACAAAATAGAATTTGCATGACCATTACGTTAAAATTAACTAGGAAAACGCTTAAGTCCCGCCGCGTTGTTGGATGAGCGTAATTGGTGCACTGAGTTGCCATGTGTTACGCGGATTTTCTGTTGTTCTGTGAAAAAAACATTAATTAGTCGAATTTTTTTTTTAAATAAATGAAATTAAATTAAAAATTAACTTAATTTTTTTAATTAATCGTAATTAAAAAAAAAATTGGAAAAATGAAATTTACATAAGAAATAGTTATTCGATTGCGCTCAAATTTTACACAAATATATTAATTATTAAAATTAAGGTTCTGTGAAAAAATCATTACAATAGGATAAAGCATGACGTAGGTGTTATAAGTCAAAGAATTGTTTTAAAAATGAAAAAACCTGTAAATTTTCGATTTTCATGAGAAATAATTTTTCAATTACACTCAAATTTCACACGAATATCTTAATTCATAAAATAAAGGTTCTGTGAAAAAATCATAACAATCGGATAAAGCATGTAGGAGTTATAAGTCGAAGAAATTTTTTAAAATTCGAAAAAAATCGTAAAATTGCGTTTTTTATGAGAAAAAAATTCCCGATTGCGCTCAAAAACGTGGCAGTTCTAAGTTCAGAGATTTCGAAGGCCTCCATAAAATTTCATCAGAATCGGAGTATCGGTTTAGCCGGAATCGTGTTAACAGACACACAAAAATACAAAAAGAAAGAAGAAAAAAAAAACATTCCGGATTTTTTTTTCAGTGTAGTAAAATGGAATCTTCGCTTCGCTCGCTACGCTCATCCAATTAGAAAAAAAGAATTTGGATGAACTATTTCATTTAAATTAATAGTTGCAAATTCTATTTTGCCAAACTTTTCAAGCATGTTGTTACGGGACACTATACGTTTATGAATTAAGAATGCGCAAATGTGGAAGGGTAGATGAGCTTGGCCCTTTTTTAGATTTCATTTCTTTGGAGTGTGTAAGGTTTGGCTGTATTTTTACAAGTTTTTATTATGTGTGGGTTACTACTACTGACTACTGTCTAATTCGTCAGTTTCAATTGCCAAGCGATTCTGACCAAACGGGTGGGGCTACAACGTTCATATTTTACATGGACATTAAGGTACCTAATAGTGATGTAGTTCCTTTTGAAAAAAAAACTTAAAAACGTTTGCTGGAAGGCTTCCAAATAAAGGTTTTAATTTAATTTAAGCCTTATACAGGCATACAATCAACAAGTAACTATAGTTTTTTGACAATGATTGCCTACATTGTTTACAAAAGGCGAGTCTTTGGGCCATATTTAATATTCTATTGTTAATTGGTAATACCACAGCAATTAACTCGACTTTGATAAAATTATTATATTTTAACAAATAATTTTGCAATGGAACTTGAAAAAGTAATGAGATGAGTAATGAGCTTGGCAAAATAGAATTTGCATGACCATTACGTTTAAATTAATACTAGTTGCAAATTCTATTTTGCCAAGGTTTTCTAGGATGTTGTTATACGGGACACTGTACGTTTATGAATTAAGAATGCGCACATGTGGAAGGGTAGATGAACTTGGCCCTTTTTTTTAGATCTCATTTCTTTTGAGTGTGTAAGGTTTGTCTGTATTTTTACAAGATTTTGTTATGTGTGGGATTGCTTTATTCACCAAACTGAGCTTGCGCTCTTTACAGTGGCTTTTAGTTGTAGAAAACTTCAATATTGAGCTACATGGATAGTTATTAGATCAAATATAATAAGACTTAGTGCAAAGAGTGCATCAACATGATAATACAGAATTTAACATTCATTCAATTCACTTTAATCTAGGTGCCCGTTAGGGCGCCGCAGCCAAGCCGCGGTGCGCTAAACACTCAAGCACCTTTATACACCAAGCAGAGTTGGGGTGATTTCGAGGTGTTACCCAGCCGTCATGTAACGTGATGTGAACTTGAAAACTATCACAATCGAGGGGATTTAGGTACCTGACAACACATGCCAAATTTTATTGGGGTACGATTATTCCTTCTTGGTGAAAAAATGGCTTGAAACATGCTCAAAATCACTTTAAGGATGTTAGCTACTGCCTACTACTGCCTACTACTGCCTACTACTGCTCACATCTAATACGTCGGCCCGCGATTCTGACCAGACGGGTGGGACTACAATGTTCATATTTTACATGGACATTAAGGTTATAGAATGATAGTCTCTTTTGGAAAAAAAAGTTGAAAAAGTTTGTTGGAAGGCTTCCAAATAAAGGTTTTAAAATAAGCCTTAAACACTTGGCATACAATCAACAAGTAACCATAGTTACTTGACACTTGTTGACGGTATAAGCAGAGTTAGGCGGGAAAGTGCGATACGAAAACAAATAGCGGACATATAAAATATTTCTTCTTTGTGTGGAACGAGAAAAGGTGTCATTATACTCTCATAAAAACAAATCAGAAACCGTCCCTGGCCTAGGCCCAGATGTGGAAAATTATTTATAATGCAAAAGTGTAGGTCTAAAGTTCCATTTGGCTATAGGACTAGTAAAATTCATACTTACATTACATGTTTGACAAGCCTAGCCAACCCTATGCCAGCACAACATTATGAACTTGCTCAACTGTTTGTTACATAATTGCAACAATCAAATCATTTCATACAACTTGTCTTTCGATTGGCCGGCGTTTATGAAGGCACTGCCATCTAGAATAAATATAGAACTTTTTCGAGCTCTTTGCTATACGCAAATCTTTTTAAAGTGTTTGGATTTCGTGATACTCTTTCAACCATAGACATCCTATATAATTGACTAGACCAGCAGTCGGTGGTCCACTTCCGGTACAATTAGAAGCCATCTTAAAATGACAGTTTACATGTTAATCAAATGGGAGCGATTTGTGGCCAAATAGTTCTCAAGATTGCCGCCAGGTTTGACAGGTAAGCATACTAGCCTTTAACACCAAATGATTAGTAAATTCCCTTATGCAATCACTTCGTATTGTTTCTTTTGTTTAATACCATGCTGCACAAGCTAAAACCATATCAAACAAACCAGTAAAAATACTTATTGCATTAAAAAAGCATAAATTAAAACACCAAATCGCCATCTTGAAAAGGGCCGGTTGAGTCTTCAATTTGCTACGCTCGCGCCTGTGCGGAGGTATAGGAGACTGCTAATCTAGCCTACTATAGGGGTTTAATATCAATGCTTTCAACTCACAACCCATGACGTTTTCCACGATACCGTTCAAGAATACCAATTCCTTCGAAAACGAAAACGACTTCGTTTTCAAATTGCGTTTTCAACTCATCTCCACGAACTCAAAAATGGGTCAGTCTTATACCGTCTTATACCATGGTATACCACCCAACCCGGATGTACATGAATCCGGTCTAGATATTTTACCGACGATACCGTTATAGCAAATAAAAAATTAAAAATATCATAACGGAAAAAGTTTCCCCTTTTTTAATGGAAAAATTTTTAAAAAAGGGCCACTGTAATAAGAATTTTGGCCCTTTTTTTAGACTCTTTTTTTAGTGTTGGTTTGGCTTTTTACAAATTTGTTTTGGTGGGATTCTTTACACCAAAATGAGTTTCTTTACAGGGGGGCTTTTGGGGAAAAAATTCAAATTGGCCAGGTAGTTATTAGATTTCCCAAATATTTAAATTTTTTGAAAAATCTTCAAACTTTTATAATACAGAAAACTTCAAAATTCATAAAATTTACTTACTTAAAATAATTAAACAATTGCATTTGATCCTTTTGCCAAAAAATAGTCCTTCCCATTTTGCATACTTAATAAAAAAATAAGACTAACTCCCCCAGACTTTTCCACTACCTTCGCATTCCCGAAAAACCTTTCCCTCGCTTTTAACTTCTCAACAAAAATTCCCCCATCCCAACCCCTACAGCCCCTTTCCAGAGTCCAAACCGCTAAATTCCCCTAAAAGGTATTTTGTTTTACCATGGAAAAATCCAAAATTTATTTAAAAATATTTTTAGCTAATTTGGGGTTTTGGAAGACTTTAAAAAGGGTAAGGGGATCCACCCAAACAAAAATTGGAAATGCAAACCCATCGAAGGGAAATTTTTTAAAAAAGGGGAACTATTTCTTTATTTTTACCCGTCAACGGCCCCCAAAGTTCCCCAAAAAATGAATTTTAGAAAGGTAAATTTTAAAAAAAAAACTGAACTACCGAAAAAAGAAATTCATCGTCGAGGTCGGGTTTGGGGCGTTTAGAGAATGCCCTTTTTTTAACCCCCCAAATAAGTTTTCAAAAAATTTTTTTTGGTTAATATATTTAAAATCATAGGAATTTTTCTAATTTTTCCAGAACACGCAAAAAAAAAAAAACATGCCGTCCAAAAACGTTTTTTTAAAAAAAAACCTCCCCCTTTGTTTTTTATTTATTTATTGGAACCTGGCTTATAAACTTTTTCTTATCCACTCACCCTTCTTCCCAGAGTCCCGGGACCCTCGACATAATCTCCAAGGGTACGGTTTAACCATAATAATCCAATAATTTATAAAAACACGGAATTGGTTTCACAGAAATTAAATTTTTTTAAATTTTGTATAAAAAATTTAAAAATTTAATTTCATAATAAAACCCCTTTTTCGTGTTGGTTTTTGGGGCACAGAAAAAAGATTATTGGTGAGGGGTTTCCTCGGGAAATGCCCAAAAATCTCCCCCTTTGGGTTGTTCATTCCCGGCAGCTACAAGAAGAACACCGGTCCGGCCTACCCCCAAAGGTAACATAATTCCTTGCTTAACTCACATTGGGTAGTTTTGCCTATTATTCCAAACCAATGAATCAGCCCCCCCTTGCTATTTCTTTTTTTTTTTTTAATAATTAACGCTCCAAAAAAACGGGTTTTTTTTTTTCCCTTTGGTCGTTGAAACGGGGCGCCCTTTCATCACACTCGTTTATAAAAAACCCCCCGGTTTAATCCAAAATTTTTAATTTTTGAAATTTTAACCCCTTTCATCAAAAACTTTACTTTTGGGCCCGGCACCCCTTTTTAAATCGGGAATTCCGGTTCCTCGCAAAGGCCAAAAACTTGGTGTGCGGTCAAAAATCTTTGGGCGGGGGAGACTCCAAAAAAAGGTTTCCGGTTAACAGGGGTAGAATTTTCCCTGTACGTTATTGATTTTTTAAAGGGTTATAATCCATACAAATTTTATGACTATTTTTTGCCGCATAACTAGACGGTTTTATTTTTTGGTGTTTAAATCTAATTCGTAAAAATGCCAAATATTTAAAATTTGATGTTTTGGCAAAAGTCAATTAAAAAAACTAAGGGACTTCAATTTTTTTAAAAATTTTTGGGGCACTTGAGTGTAAAAAAAAGAAATTTGAAAATTTTTTCGATTTAAAAAACCTCCTTTTAAAAATTTTGGTTTTAAGGGTTTAAAATTTTTCAAAAATGTATGTAATGTATATTGTTTTAGGAAAATTAAATAAAGGTTTAGGGACCTTAAAACCCAAAAAGGGAAATTTTTTGCGGGAAATTTTCCCTTTTTGTGAATAGTTTAATATGCCATGTGGGGAAATTTAAAAATAAACAAAAAAAAGGGGAATCATTTTTTTATGTTTAATTTTCACTGCCAACCTTTCTTATTTTTCTCCTTTTCCTCCTTTCCTTTTTCCCCCCCCTTTTACTCCTTTTTCTTTTTTTTTTCTCTTTTCCTTTTCTTCCTTCCTTTCCTCTTTTCCCTCCTTTTTTTTTTTCCTCCTTTTTTTCTTCTCCTTTTCTTTTGACTTCCTCCCTCCCCTTCTCCTTTTCTCTCTCTCTCTCTCTCTCTCCCCTCCCCTCTCCTCGCTCTCTCTCTCTTTTCCCCCTTCTCTTCTCTCTTTTCTTCCTCTCCTCTCTCTCTCTCTCTCTCTCCTCTCTCCCCTCCTTCTCCTCTCTCTCCTCTCCTCTTCCCCTCTTCTTCTCTCTCTCCTCTCTCAATCTTAAATACAATCACTCTTGGCCGCAGATGTTTTCATTAGATGTTTACATTACCAGAAAATGTTAATTGAAATACCCAAATACGTGACACAACAGGGATTTTTTCAGTTGCCTTTGGCAAAAATTGCGCTTTAACTTTCCCACAATATGATCGAATAAAAAAAATTTACGAGAAATTTTTTGAAAAATTTTGCTAGGGTCCACGAAATGAACAATACATGCTTTTTACAACAATTGACTTTTGTTCCTTAACCCAATCTTTTTCATGTTCATTTTCACGTTTATTTTTCACTTCAAGTTCATTTCAGTTTCGGTATGTTCATGTTTTTTTCTTTCATGTTCATGTTACGGTCACTTCCCATGTTCGTTCCGGTCACGTTCATGTTCAGGTCACGTTCATGTTCATGTTTATTTATGTTTATGTTCACGTTCACGTTCATAACTTTCACGGTAACGTTATTTTTCATGTTTACGGTCTGTTCATGTTCAGTTTACGTTCATGCTCGTGTTCATTTTCATTTTTACGTTCATGCCAGTTCATGTTCATGTTTACGGTCAGTTCATGTTCATGTTCATTTTTACGGTCCTTTCATTTTCATGTTTACGTTCATGTTCTTTTCACGTTTTTTTTATGTCAGTTCACGTTCATAAACGTTCACGGTAACGTTCCTGTTCATGTTTACGGTAACGTTCATGTCATGTTTACGTTAAATGCTCTTTTTCATTTTTACGGTCACGTTCAAATTCATGCCCGTTCTGCTCATGTTCATTTCATGTTGGGTCATTTATGTTCATTTTTCTTTTCATCCATGCCATGTTCATGTTACGGTCCGTTAAAATTCTGTTCACTTTCATGCCATGTTCACTTCTGGTGTGTTATCATACAGGGCGTGGGAAAATTTTTTTTTTTAGGGGGGGGGTCACACTAAAGTTACTACGGGTTGGGTGACAAACTGGGGTCGGGGGCATTCCCCAGCCCCCGGGAGGCTTTTTCCCGGGGGTAGGGGGGATTTTTTTTTAAGGTCCCCTTGATAGGTGGCCAAAAAGACTTTTTTTCAGGCGAATTTTAATTATGAAAAAAGGGTTACATTTTGTAGCTAATATTGCATTAAAGTTTGATTATCGGACTGAAATTGGTCGACAGTCTGCTTGGGATGAAAACACTCACAAAAAATTTTGAATATTTCTTAAATCGATGGTAAAAGCTCCAACCCCGACTGAGTAAGAATCCTAAAATCACCCAACAATATAATTTTAGCAAATGATCCCCATACCTGGTTTGACCCCCCCCCCCCGGGGGGGTCAAGCCCAACAAGTTGGGGGGGGATTTTTCCCCCCACCCCCCCCCCTTTTCCTACGCCCCTTTTATCATACTTTTGTGCAAAGTTCATTTTTTCCTTTCCTCCCCCCAGATGCCTTCTAGAAGATTCTACCCACCACTACCAAACTCTGCTTTTCTTTCTTGGAGCAATATACTACAACCCAAGAGCGGCGTCAAACCCACATCTGTAGGCGTGAAAAACCCTAAGAAAACTTTCATTTTTTAGGGGAGATGTTTCATTGCTATCTTCAAAAATTTTATTTTCAAAAAAAATCTAGGCCGAAAGTCTCTAAAAAGTTTTGAGAATGACATTAAAATTTGGGCGAATTTTGTATTGAGGATAAAAGGCTGGGGGTTTACTGAACATCAATAATGTTTTAACCCCCAAGTTGGTAACTATATTTTGTGTTCCTATTTTTTTTTCCACATGGATGGAAAAGAAATCTCGACCGTTGGTTCCAGCTTTTTTGATAAACAATATGATTACTAAGTCAAAACTCCAAAGACAAAATGGTGAATTGTGATTTTGTCGAGTCAAGGGTATAAGGGTGACCTTTTTACATTTCAAAGGGTCCCCCTTAAAAAAATATTTTTTGTAGTAAAACCCCAGCGAATCTGCAAACTTCTGGGCCACTCTTTGCCCTCGAATTGTCACCCAAACAATTTGAAATTTTATAGATTTAAAAAACCACTCAACCCAACTCCAAGCGAAGTTTCTTCCCCCCCTGAAAAAAAACTTGGGGGGGCTTGCCCCCCCGGTTCCTTCCTACGACACTGCCCCCCCCCCCCTGCACCCCCCTTGGCCAGGGTTGGTGGGACTTGCACGAACGTCAACCTTGGCGCCCCCCAAACTCGCACAAGATGACGCACCCATAGTCAAATCACTGCCCCTTATACATTTCATCACGTACCCCTTAAAAATGAAGGTACCAAACTCTAGGTTATAGAAACGCAAAAAGTAATTCTTTTTATGATATCAAAATCCCCAGAAATAATCCACTTTTATTTTAAATTATCATGATCATGAAATTACATTGTGCTCTTGACTATTATTGGGTTTGCGCATTACATTGCGCCACAGGTATGACGTGAGCGGATTGTGCAGTGCTTCTTCCGCGTATCAGTCGTCAGCCATCTTAAGAGGCAGCTCCACGCCGGCCCGGGCTGCAACTACATTGCCCATTTAGTTACATTTATCTTGCTTTTTCGCTGATCCATTTTATAACCCATTTTTATTACGCTATATCCTCCAAAAATTTTTCTATTTGGAAAATTACGTTCCCTTCGATTCTTATGTCAGGAAAAAAGTAGAATATTCATTTTCTTAAAAATTTGGGGAAATTTTCTTCCTTCTTTGAAACCCTTCGAAATTTAAAACGTGTCCCAAAAGCATTTTTTTCTGTAATTGATTTATTTTATCCATCCTACCCCCCCTGCTTTCAAATTCTACCTCTATCGCTTTGTGTACGATTCATCCATGATGGGTACTTTTAAAAAGCAAAATTTTATTTCCTGCGCCAGCCACTTAGATTTTCGTGGGAACCCGCTTTGTTGTCTACTTCAAACTTACTTTAAACTGTTGCTCCATTCTTTAGCCTATTTTTTTTATACCGCTATATCCTCTACTATAATTCATCCACCCCAATTTACGTTTCCTTTTTGTAAATTTATGTCGTGAAAAAAATAAATATTTTTTGATAATCTTGAAAAATTTTCTCGGGCAGTGGAGACTTTTTGGGGAAAATCAGCAACGTGGCCAAAAGCTATTTTGTCTGTGATGATTCATCCGTATTTCCGTAGCTTCATCCTACCTCTTCAAATTTTCTCCTACGTTTGATTAGGATACGATTAATTATTTATGGGTTATTTTAAAATTTGAAATTTTCTCTAGAGATATTTTTATTTTTTTTCCTTGAAGCGTTTGCCAAGACCTTTTTTATGGTCAACTAGACCTTGTTCAGGTGAAAAAATATTAGTTATTGTTTGGGTAAATTCAGTCCCGTTTAGCAACACGAAGCCTATTAACCCCGTGTAATCAAAATATCAAAGTGAATGTGTCCGTGTGGGTTTTGCCATGGGGGAGTTGTAGGGCGGTTGGAGTGGGTTGTTTTAGCCCAGCATTACAAGTCGCGATGTTTGACGCAAACCGCGGACGCCACAGAGCCTGCGTGTCATCCGCCCACTTTACTGGTACTTGGATAAGCTCAAACATGTGTATGAAATCAATTATTTTCCCTTTTCTTGAAAAGTAGCAATGGCAACTTTTTTCTAAAAACCTCATCAAATCCAGAAAAAATTTAA
The DNA here is from genome assembly GCA_024449915.1 of Sweltsa coloradensis. Classification (NCBI taxonomy): domain Eukaryota; kingdom Metazoa; phylum Arthropoda; class Insecta; order Plecoptera; family Chloroperlidae; genus Sweltsa; species Sweltsa coloradensis. Next base: position 165,459 of record JAMZAV010001192.1, read on the forward strand.
ACTTTTAAAGTAAAGTTTTCCCCCCCTTGTCCTCCTTGAGCAACTTCCCTTTTTCTCATGGAAGTCACAGTCCAACAAATTTTGTTTTGTTATGCCGGGGCTCAATTTTTAAGCTATGGGACGTTAAGGCCCCGGGGGTTCTAGGGCAAAACCCCAGTCGGGGGGGAAAAACGACAATTGCTATGAATCAAACTATGTCCTTAAAGCGGGCTTTTTTTCTTAAAAACCTTATATTAAATGATAAATTTTAAAACATACCGCTTCGGCCCCCCCCACCCCCCTCCCCTAACCTACTTTTCCCCCCTAAAATCGCAGTGTTAAAAAAATTTTTCCCCTCCAAATGAAAAGTACCGTACCCCCCCCTGTTTTTAGTGCTCGTTTCTTCCGATGTCAAAGTTCTGAGTTAGTCGTTTTCATCAGTTATCTATCTTTACAGCCCAGGAATGCGGCCCCTCAGCCACCTGGTAGGGGGGGGGGCCCCCTCGCTCGCCTCATCCCCCACGCTGATAGTGACGTCACATCAACATGGGTGACACTGACAGGCAGCAGGGATCACGCATCGCTGACACATACACAGTGTCACAAATGTTAGTCGGTGAGCTTACTTCAATATAAAATTTTCAATTATTTTTGTTTTTAAATTCAAATTTAGACATAACTTTTATTATCTTGGTTGACACTAAATTAAAATTATCACAACGTTTTTTTTTTTTTTAATTTTTTTCCCACACTTTCTTGGTGTTTTAGGGCCTACTAGGGCTAGTTCTTGCTTTCAATGCACAAAGTCTTGGGTTCGATTTTCCCCAAAGCATTACACAGTTACTTTCTTGAATTTATCAATGTGGTTTTTTAAACAGTGACTTAGGAGAGAGTTCCTACATACTCTAGATCATCCCAAAGTTTTCGTCTCAGTATCTTACTGAGTGCCAAAGGCCAAGACACAATGATTCAGATTTTTGTGGTACTCTTTCGGTTGGGAATGGCCAACTTTTCACCACTGTTTTTTTTTCTCTCAAAAACGTCGCAAAACTACTGCAAATGATTTATATTTTATATTTGTAGTTGTATGTAATGAAAAAAAATGCACTCCAAAATTTAATTTTATTCTGTTTTAAAACAAAAGTAAGTTATAAGTAGCGAGGAGTAAACCCCTTTAGGGGCCCCTCATGCTGAGAGCTGGCACCCCCCCGAGCCGTCACTCACTGTAAGTAGCCTTACAAAAAAAATAAAAAATCCTAAAAAAAAAAAAATACCCTTTAAAACCTTTAACACTACAACACAGTTTACAATGTTTAAAAAAATTGGCCTTCCCCCAAACCCAAAGAGTACCGATCTGTTAAATTAATTTTTTAATTGATACTATTCGTGTAAAATTTAAATTTTTTCCCCCCCCCCCCCCCCCCCCCAACCCCCCAAATACTTGAATAAATTCATGAATGTGATGTATTTTATTGTTGACAGCCACTCTCCCTTTTCCGAGCTAGCGCCCCCCCGTCGCTCCAGGAAGGCAGGTCGTCTGTATCGGGGGCCCCCAGAGACCGGGGTTGGCTAAACGCTTCCCCCCGACACGCAAGTTTCCGGGAAAATGCTCCGGTGAGTGAACTATTTTAACTTGACACTCCCAAAGTGGATAAGAACGGAGCCTCTTAAGCCCAAGCCAGCCTATTGTGCTCTTGTTTCATGGTCTGTGACTACTAGAGGAATTTGTTTAAAATTTGTGGCGTAAACTTTCCACGTTTGCTCTTCAAATTTAAAGGGTTGTTTTCACAACTTATTAGGCTATAGGTAATAAAATTTAATGACTCAAAAAAATTAAAAATTTTAAAAAAAAAATTTAACTTGCACAATTACGGTTTTTTTTTTTAAATTTTTTTTATTTTTGCTTTTATTTTAATTGTTAATATTTTTTACTAAAGGGGGCCGTTATAGGGAAGGGCTTGGTTTTATAAAAAACCTCCTATGATAATGGGGATAAACTTTTTTTATTTTTTTTTTTTTTAGCGTCCAAAACGTTCGGGGCCGGGGTGACGTCTTTACTTGAAAATCGCTCGTTCCGAAGATCGAACGTTTTTCTCGAACCACCCTGTGAACCGAGTTCCGAAAATCCAGCTTCCCGTGCCGACTCATCAGGGTTGGCCAGCGTCTACTTCTCTGGTAGGGACATATTTTTTAAACTTTCTTTAAGCAAACTTAAAAACCGCACTTGATGAAAGCTTACTTTGGGGGAATGAAACTTTTTTAAATGGATTCAATTTATTTTATGGGTTCACACAAAATATTTTTTAACTCTTACTTTTTTAATTTTTTTTGGAAAATTTAAATAATAGCCTAGATCATACAAAAATTTTAGTGAACCCTTTGACTTTTTGAATAACCATTCTTTCTGCACAGTTTTTTTATCATTTTTGGTTTTAAAAATGTTTAAAATAAAACCGTGGCAGGGCATTTTAAATGTGTTGCCCCTTCGTTAATTTTTTTGTAAATAAATACGAACATTGCTTTCAGTAAACAAACTGTATTGTTGGAAGTGAACTAAGTTTATTTTTTTGATCTTAACTTAAACAAAATTGTTTCTTGTGTGAACTAAGTTTCAAAACATTTTACTTTAGTGGAATAACTTCCCCCAGTTTTAAAACGGGGGCTGCCAAAAGGGTTTATACTGCGGTTTTCCTCTGTTTAATGTCCGTATTCAAAATTTTTGGAATTAAAAATATTTTTTTTTTAACGCAATTTTTATTTTGAATTTTTTTTTTTTTAGTAGGCCCACTTATTAAGGCATGATAAAAAAAAAGTAATAACTTTCCCAAACCCCTAAAACACTGCACCAACCTTTGATTTGTACTAAGAGTGATGAATCCTTTTAATTTAAACGTGATAGTTTTTGTAATTGGCAATTGATTGAAAATTTAACCCATATAATAGAAAAATTTTATACATACGTAGTACTTTTTCAAAATGGTAAAGTCCAAGTCTTTTGTTTAGTACTTAAATTTAACTTTAAAAATTTTTACTTACTGGCATAATCATTTTTTTTACCTGCATACAAACATTAAATCAATTTTTTTTTATTTTTTCTAGTAATGGCACACCTGTAAGACGCTAAAAACTCGCTCAAAAATTCGTCCTCTACCAAAGGAAATCGTCTGTATCAAGTTGACTCACAACTCTGCAAACAAAAATCTCAGTTGTCCAGCCCGGTCAAAATTCTCCCCCGACACGTCGTCCGTCATTTAAGGGGATGCCACCCGTTTAAATGAGGGGGTAAAGATAATTTTTTATTTACTTTTTTATTATTAAATTGTTTTTTTTGAAATGATTTTCCACACACTGCCCGGTTCTATTCCGGATAAATTTAATTTTAAGTTGCAAAGTTTGGTTAGGGTAGAGATGAGGATTCATGTGCTTGGGAAACCTTATAGTTTTTGAAAATAAAACCCCAAAACCTCATCTCCTGATTTCAATGGGGGTTTAACAATATTTATTTTCTTTTAATTTTGGCTGGGGGGGTTAACATCAAGAGGTTTGGGGCTATAAGTTTTAAATTCAGCGTTTTTCCTTCAGTCAAATTCATAACATAATAATTATCAACAACTAATTTTGCCTCCTGTAATTTAAAAGAAAAAAAAAAAACCTTATAACATTTGATTAAAGTGTAAAATTGTTAATTAGAAAAATTTTTTTTTCTTTTTTTCTACTGGCGTACGACCTGGTCCAAAAACAAAAAGCACCGCCCTCCAAAACATGTTCTCTCCGGGCTCCTCCCCCACCCCAAAATGATTTCCGTTCCTTTCCTACAGTCCGCAAGAGGAGCGTCCGACAGATCGTAAAAGGTAACTGATTTCGAATTATCTACGCTTATTTTTCAATTGTAGTACAGTAAAACCCCTTTTTTTAAATTTAAATAAAACAGATGCTAATATGATATAAAAATAAACTTAATCAACTGTTTGAATCATAAAGTAAATTTAATAAAGTTTGTAATGTTGGATAGCTTAAAAATAAAAATAAAATAAAAATTTTAAATTTATTTATCAGCCCAGACTATCCATTACAAAATTTACATTGAAAAAGAAATATCTAGCTCAGTTGAGAACACAAAACTCGGGAAAAGCGCCAAAAATAAAAAATAAAAAAAATTTTTAAAAAAAAATAAAATTAAGTAAGGTTAATTTTCATCAAAATTGATTTAATAATAAAAAAAAAAAATTTAAAATTTAAAAAAAATCAAATTAAATTAATTGAAATCAAAATTAATTAATTCAAAATAAATTAATTAGTTATCAGAATTAATTAGCCAACTTGATATTAATTATTCACATATTACTGAAATAAATTAGCAGGCCACCAAGTCCTACCTTTGCTGACCAGGTCCTCTCCAATAACTGCCTTGCTGTTGTCTCTTGTTGATTAATGATTACCAATGATTATGTAATTTAAAGGAGTTGTAAAGGGAAGCTATCTACATATGTGAAAGCGAAAAATTTAAGTTTCCATATATAATGTTCACCAAAACACAAATACAAGCATGTCCCTACCTACCTATTTGGTACCAAACTAAATTACAAAACCAAAAAGTGGGCGGCTATTCCTGGAAGAAATATTAATTATGGAACATTGATAAAATTATTAGAATTAATCATTAATTTTGTACTCATCTATTTGTCGCTGAAGTTTTGTTTGAAGTCCATTGTTTGTTATTGATGTTCGAAGTAATCCATTTTAGCGGTAGTGCACTAACACAATAATCCTGAGTGGGCGTTCCCACAATGAGTTCGTAGTGTGATTTTCTTCTTCTACCAGCTGATGGTCGTTTTGGGTGCCTAAGGCGGTTATTGATTTTTAGGTCGTCGGCAAGTCCAGATTATGTTGAAACACTTTTGGGTACAGTAATTTTACATTTTTATGAATGTGAAATATTTCCCTAATGTCACATGATAGCGGTCAGGGTATCAACACACGTAGAAATGAGTTTCGAAGATGTCAAATTGACATTTATGGCGCACGTGGAATCACTCTGATTACTGAATTAATTATGCAAATGAAGTTTGGCAAATTGACACTTGAAATTATTTTAATTACATCACTGTCTAAATAATACTTTCACATAAATACTTTTACTTATTCACTTCGCTATCCTTTAAACATGAACGTTGACGCGCGTATTAATTACCGATAATTTCCATGCACTGCCCGTGCAGTCGCGCACACTCGCGCACCGTCCTCCGACACCGCGGACCAACTACTCTCCACTTCTCCTCACTTCTCCTGGCTACCTACCCTCTCGTCGGTCTTTTATAACCTCGGTCTATTGTATCTCCAGTAAAAAGATTCAGGCGTTACACACACCCCCGCACCTACCCCTTACCTATAGTTGAACCGGTCGGCACAGTCACCTACAGATTGGTCGCGTTATACATTTCCCAGAACCGCTGCAAAAAAATGACCACGCCGAGCAAGCAACCATCTAGAAATTTTAGAAGCCTAGCCCAATTATCTCGAGAACTCCGTCATCCGTGCTAATTCAGATGTATTTTTCCTCCCATGCTATTCTAGGCTTATAACTTTCTACTAAAATCGTTAAAAATTCCTTAATACTTAACCATTCGATTGAAATAAAAAGCAAAATCATTAGTTTAAATTTTCAATCCAATGCATAGGTCTACTTTTCCAGCTTCAAAACCTTCTAGAAATACCTTTAAATTTAAATTTAAACTGACAATTACGGCTATTAATCAAAATCAATTTACATTTCCATCGATTCAAAATGAAAGTAGATCATATTAGATCACCATTAATGTCATTAAAGTTAACTCAATCAGATTAATTAACAAGATATTACATTAATTAGTTTAGATTGGAGAAGGGTTGACAGGTTGGGAAAGCATAGAGAACAAAACATAAAGCCCAGCCTGAAGGGCTGGGGGCGACAAAACTTTTCACCTGCTGATGACAACTGTAGCTAATTTTAAAATTTGTTCCCTTTAAATCCACGACGTTTTTCGTCCTTCGGGGGATTTTCGGGCATGGGGCCCTAAAAATCGCTTACTCATGCAACCAAAACTCACAACACAAAACCCAAAACCTGTGGGGGGCCCACGCAAGAAGTAAATTCTGCAAGCATTTTGTCATCATCGCAAGGTTTCTTCACACCCATTATACGGGGCCACAGCAGCACAGACAGAAAGGGGGCTTCCCTCCCAACTCTGGTGCTCGGGAGAAAAGAAATCCATGATTACCCTGGTTTCAACCCGGGCCCCTTTGGAAAAAGAAAAAAGCTGCCCCCCTGCTGTTGCTGGGAAAGGGGGTCCCTCTTTTTTTCTTAAAAAAGAGAAAAGGTTAGAGATAGGAAGGGGGAAAGTCACAACAAGCACAACAGTGAGGGGGCTTCCCTCCTAACTCTGGTGCTTGGGCGCAAAAACCATGTTTTCCCTGGATTTAAACCCCCAACCCCCCGGGCAACGAGAGAGGCTGCCCTACAATTGTGACTGGGATTAAAAACAAAAGGGAAACGTCGAATTGCCGTGGGTTTTATAATTTTTGAAAAATAAATAGTCTACACGTGAATATGATTCTAACGACATTTTATTTTTAAAATTACTTGGTACAGTAAATATGATGTGACACCGTCGCCATTGCGTCTCGTCGTGATGCCTGGTTTTCTAGAGAGGGCGCCGGGTGCGGGGCTCTTATGTCGAAATTTAAAACAATTAAAATACACAACCCTCCCTCTGAGTTAGCATTCCCAAATTACAGTTAATATTAATTAATTACAGTAGTGGTTATTTGAAATACAAATTTTTTATACACTAATCACAATGCTACTTTTTCCCAAATTTTTAAAGAATCTTTAAAACATACAAACAGTAACATTAATCAATGGACGCCTGATAGCACGTCGGGGCCCTGTGGTACCTTTGTTGGGTTTAGGCCCGGGACCTATCTCTGGTCAACAGTGAGGCTGTCGTGATTGTCATAAACATCAAAGTACTGATCATTAATTATTGTTAACCATGGTTCCTTTGCTCAAGAATATCTCTTCTTTTTCTCCTAAGCATACTTCCTTCTGATGTGTTAACTATATATGATCAGGTGCGCTATGCTTATCTACTACCAAATGGGGGTGCCTTTCCTTATTCTTTCTAATGCAAAATTTTGCCCTGGGGGACAAGGTTTTAGCTCTCTTGGGGCCCCCGGGTCATGAACTTTTATGATAGCTTGTTTTTTCTTTATCCCTCTCTTACTTTAAAAACGGAAGAAAGACTCTAATATGGAAAGTTCCGGCCTTTTATTTTTTAGACGTCTATTCCAATACTAGCGGTTTACATAAAAATCCTGCTCGAGTTTTTCTATAGTTTAATAGTGCTAAAAATGATATTTTTTCCCCTTTCTGCCTTTTTTTTTAATCATGCTCTTTCCGTCTGAATGAGCGTTCGAAACCCGTTCGACTTCGGAAGTGAGGGTAGACGTGTTTAATTTATGCCCCACTCACTTGCAAATGTTTTGAACTCATTCTCCCCGAATGGATTTGTCTGACATATTTTATCGGGTATCCCCAAATGTGAAAATAAGATTAAAGCTTCTGAAAGTTTGCGTGCTGTCTTTGATTTTACCTGTAATTTTCCCAACCACTTACTTAGAATCTTAAAAAAAATAGTTTTGTTTATGATTTAGATCAAAATAGTCACAACCCCACTTTTTCCCCAACATGTTCGGGAACGATGGGGGTTTAGAGGCTCTTTTTGATTGTAAGCCCGATGTTGTTCCATACCCTAATTTAGAACAGTTTGTTTAGTAAAACATTGATTCCCGGAAAATACAAGTTGGTCAAATCTTTGGGCTTTTGACTTTGCAATGCCTTTGAGGGTTTCATGGATTAATTGGAATTATCTGTTTTTGAGACAGACCCATATGAGTTTATTTTCAAAAAAAACTAGACCACCCTTTTACGGTAATGCAGTTTTCTGTCCCAATAAATTCTGACATTTTCTGGACCTTATGTTTTGAAACTGCCAACCTTTCTGCGTTTAATCTAATTAATTTTGCAAGGTTGGTCATTTTTAAAAGGGGGGCTTCTTGTAGTGCTACTCTCGATCATTAATAAGAAAATACTTCTGATAGCATACACTAAAAACCATTTTTTTGGCTGAAGTTATGGTTCTATTAAATACGTTCCCCAAAACGTTTCTGCGAGGCATAAATTTTTGGAACGAAAGTAAAAACTAGTTGAAGCGCAGACTTTGGGAGATACGCGCAGGGCATGTTGAAAAATTAATTTTTTTTTAATTGACTCAAGGTTTTTGTGGTCTACGGGGACTTCGTTACCTGACCATATATTTATTCATGAAATTTCTCACAAGAAACACATTGCCAGAATCTTTTTAAATTTGCATACTAACTTCTGATCTGAAAAAGCTGGGAAAAGCAAAAAAGCATTGATGATTTTTTTTGCATCAAAAAAACAACCAACCTCTTAGAGGCATGGGTTTTTTTGAATCATAAAGGTTGTGACGCATATAAAAGCTTAGTAGGGTGCGTTACCATTTTAAAATTGAGCTCAGACAGTGCTTTGTCATGATTTGCACCCCAAGGAACCCAAGTTTCTTTAATAATCACAAAGTGTTTAGCGACTGCTCATGTTAGGAATAAACTTGGCAAGGTTTTTAAACCATGCCCAGAATCGTTTAGATTTTTTTTAGTTTTGGGGAGTTGCTGTTTGTTATAGCCTTGATACGTTTTTCTTTATTTGAGGCCATCCTCTGATATGACTGTCCAACATATTGAACTTCCCTTACTTTAAAACTAAAATTTTTGTTTCTTTAAAACTACTTTGTTGGTTCGCCCTTCCCAAAAACCTCAAGCAAGTTTTTTATATTTCACTTCTACTTGCTAAAATAAAAATCATAAAAAAAATTGGTACACCAGAAATGTCACCAAGATTTCTTTATTTGCTTTTTGAAACACCCCGGCGCACTTGAAATACCAAAAGGTAAAATTGAACATATACGGCCAAAAACGTGCTGAATGTGCAAAGCTTAGAGCTTTCAGGGGCTATTTTTTTTTTGAAAAAACCATCCTTTAGACGGTACAGAAAAAACTGATTTTCCCGGGCCCTTTTCATAGCTATATCTTTTAGATTGGGAAAATATGAGACATCTTTTTTTTGCCTTTTTAACTCAATAGGATTAGACATAACCTAAGTGACCCATTTGGTTTTTCTACAATTACCAAATTGTTCCCCCCCGTCATAGCTTATAAAAATTTTTCTATTTACCTTGATTTTCAGCTTATCTATGTTCTTCACTCGGGCTTTAACATGATTGGTATAGTCTAGGGGGTGTATTACACCCTCAAATTTGGTTTTAAATTTTATTTGTTCTTTAGGAATTTCCTAACCCCTAAAAACATCTTTTAATTTTCCCGCAACTCATTCTTATTAGGTTTTTTGTGGGTGGAAAGTAGTTTTAAACCCCCACAATTTTAGGGAAAAGGGTTTTCACTCTCCAAAAACACACTTATGTGCTTTTTTATCACTTTATGACATGCATTTATCTGCTGTGCGCAGTTCCAACAGAGAAAATTTAAATTTTAGTTTACACATGCTTTAAAACCTATATAGGTAGTGAACTGTGTTGCTATCAAAACTTAATTTTTCTGATCCTGTTGCTCTTTGAACAAACAACCAATTTTGCCTTTAGGGTTAATTTTTTAAATTTCCATATGACAGAAGACTTTTTTGTGTCTGTCACTTTTTGATAACCCTAGTTGGTCTATGAGTTTTAAGGAATTTTCATTTACTTCTGCCCCGTGCTAGTTTAAAAAATTTATTTTCTTAGGTTTACCTCCATGATGAGTCCAAACTGTTCAAGTGTTTTTTACTCACTAGACAATGGGTCCTACAAAGAAACTATTTTCATTGTCGAATATTGTTGTTATTTCTCTTTTTGGAACTGGCAATACTTACCACTTTTTTTTCTTGCCCTGATGCGAAATGATTTGACCCTTGGCAGTGGTTACAATTTTTTTCCGTATGTGGGGACTTGCGCGAAGCTGATTGTATCCCAGCGTCGACAGTCAAAAGAATTTGGGGGACCCCGGGTGTGGATTTACCTGCTTGCTGCCCCCTCCTTGTTGACTCTGCTTGGGGCCCGGACTGCTGGGTTTATCTTGGTTCGCACTTTTTTTAGGTAGGTTTTTTGTGTAATCCTTTTTGTACGGGCTGTACTGACTTTATGGACCCGCCTACTTTATGTAGTGTTTGTACTTTTTTTTCTAACTTCAGATGCGCGACACATTTTGTACATCTACAATGAAAATTTGATTCACTTAGTAATCTCTTTGTAGTTTTTTGTTGCAATTCCAAAGATTATTCTAGCCCTTAGAATGTTTTCATAGACATCTCCCCAGTTCCAGGTTGCTGCACGTTTTTTAACCAGTCACGAACTCATCGGGAAACTCATTTTTCCCGGGTTTTGTGTGACGAGAAAAAAATTATGTAACTCAATTTCTAAGTTCTTTTTGGTAAAAATATTCGTCAAACTTTTTTAACGTGATTTTTAAAGTCACTGTGGCGTCGTTAATCCCAACGTATTGTAAACACGGCGTTTGAAACAACGAATAAAACATGCTGCTTGAAACCCTTTTCTGGTTTGTCTTTTTGACCGGTGCTGTCATAAAAAAGTCAAACATCTGCTTTCCCTCATCCAAGATTTGACAAAGCGTGCGCCTCTGGAGTATTGGTGGGTTTCTGAATTTCCCCCATCTTAATTTATGGGTTTATATTAACTTTCTGTTAGTTCTATCTTCTTGACTTTTGTATTTTTGCTTCACTTGCGAGCATACAAGCAGTACGTTTTGCGGGGCCTTTTAGGTCGCCACTTTTGCGCGAGAATTTGGGATGTTTTTTGGGCCCAAAACGCGTGTTCACTTTAACAGGTTTTACTAGCTTTTAAGCTTAGTTTCACTTTTGACACCATGTCGTTTTTGGCCCTGGGGTTTTTTTAAAATTTAATAATAAAAAAGTCTCACGTGAATATGATTCTAACGACAGTATTATTTTTTTAATTACTTGGTACATAATATGGGGTTTTTTTACCCTCAGCCCTTGCGTCTCGTCTGTGAGCCTGTAGTTTAGAGACGGCCGCCAGGTACAGCTCTTGGGTCGTAATTTAAACCCAATTCAAATACACAACGAAAAAAAAAACAAAATTTCCTCTTGGTTAGCACAGGTACCGTGGGCTATATTGCTCTTTGGGGCAGTGAAGGGTTGAAGGAAAAAGACAGTAGGGTCAAAGGTTTCATCACCGTAGGCCCCCCCCGCAGGACAAGGAGCACATTTTTTAGAACAAGGAAAACCGGACCCACCCGGGGGGTGAGATAGGCTCGCCCATTCGACCCCCCAGGTGAAGAAAATGGGAAAGGGATAGGGTCAAAGACTTGGTTGTTCAAATAGTTTGGGGAAAAAGGGCCCAAAAGGGTAGTTTAGTTTTTGATTTTGGGGAAAGGGTGACTTGGGAAAACATAGAGAACAAAACATAAAAGCCCGCCCGAGGGGGGGCCCCAAAACTTTTCACCTCTGATACAAAGTAGTAAATTTAAAGTTGTTACCTAACCACACGCGTTTTGTCCCTGGGAACTCTTCAGGGGGATGGGGCCCAAAAACGTTTTCACAGAACCAAAAACCACAACAAAAAAACCAAACCCGTGGTAGGCCACGCAAGAAAATAAATTCGCAAGCATGTGTCACATCCAAATTTTCTTCACAACCATCTACGGGGCACACAGTCACACAGACAGTGGGGGCTTCCCCCCAACCCTTAAATTTCTTATTTTTGCAAATTTTCACCCAAATTTTGGCAAAAAAATATGAGACAGTTGGTAAAACATGCAAGTGTTAAAGTTTTCTTCAGATTGTACAAAAAAGGCACTGTAAAATTTAAATCCATAATTGATAAGTGAATTCGAGATACTTTTGAAAAAATATGCGACCGAAGTGTAGGAGGCCGCAGAAAGTCTTAATTGTTTTAATCTTTCAGGGGCGGATTTTGAGGGGGGTGGCCAAAAAGGCTCGGGTTAATGCTTTCAAAGAAAGGGTTTTGTATAGGGAAAAAAAAAACTTACCTGGTTAAAAGGCG